>PVNU02001905.1:0-25186 GCA_003013855.2 Liriodendron chinense
GTAACATGCTACTTGATAGCATCCAACGTTCAAATTTTTCAAATGATGGTTTACAAGGAGATTTGCAGCTACCTGCAATATTGATGAAGATGGTTGGTGGCTTCAATGAAGATGTTAGTGGCAGCCATTAATGGAGCTTGGCTATAACGAGGAAGCCTTGTAACAGAAATCACAATCCGAGAAGAAGCCTCTCTCTCCCTTCCTCCTTCCAATCCGAGAAGAAGCCTCTCTCTCCCTTCCTCCTTCCACACCGTTTCAAAGGTATGTTTCCCCCCCTGCGAGCTGGTTTTTTCCTTCTTTTTTTTCCTGCAAGTTCCAGCGTTTTTTCGAAGCAGATTGGGTCGGACGCGGATTTCCTGTGAAAGCCTATCGCAGGAAGTTCACGCGTTGGGAACCTAAGTGGGCCCACCGTGATGTTTTGAGAAATCCACCTCATCCATCCAATTTATGAGATCATTTTAGGATGTGCGACAAAAAATGAGATGAATCCAATACTCAAGTGGCAGAAAACGTGAGGATTGAATGTCTAAAGTTGAAATATTCGTGGGCCCACAGAACTTTTGAATCAGGCTAATATTTGTGTTTTCAGTTCATCCCAGTAGGAATGACATTATGAACGGTATAAATGGCATATAAACATCACTGTGGACCCTAGGGAGGTTTCAACGGTAGGAATTTCCCTACCCAAGTTTTCCTTTAGTACGGCCCGCTTGAGTCTTGGATTCTTGTCATTTTTGTTCGCACGTCCTAAAATGATCTCACAAATTCGATGGATGAGGTGGATTTCTCACAAACATCACGGTGGGCCCCACTTAGGTTCCCAACGCGTGAACTTCCTGCGATAGGCTTTCACAGGAAATCCGCGTCCGACCCAATCTGCTTCGAAAAAACGCTGGAACTTGCAGGAAAAAAAAGAAGGAAAAAACCAGCTCGCAGGGGGGGAAACATACCTTTGAAACGGTGTGGAAGGAGGAAGGGAGAGAGAGGCTTCTTCTCGGATTGGAAGGAGGAAGGGAGAGAGAGGCTTCTTCTCGGATTGTGATTTCTGTTACAAGGCTTCCTCTTTAATAGCCAAGCTCCATTAATGGCTGCCACTAACATCTTCATTGAAGCCACCAACCATCTTCATCAATATTGCAGGTAGCTGCCAAATCTCCCTTGTAAACCATCATTTGAAAAATTTGAACTGTTGGATGCTATCAAGTAGCATGTTACTTGAAACTCAGCATTTTGGGGAAAATAGCATGTAACTTGGACTCATGATGCAATGAAGTCGCATGTCACTTTAAGCATCCAAACACCACATGCTATGAAGTCGCATGCGATTTGGACTCATCTTAAGCAAGTTACATGCTATCCAAACGGCCCCTTACATTAATAAGGGCGTGTTTGGATTGCCAGAAAAGAAAACAAAGGAAAATTGTAATAATTATCCAATGATGGGTTCCCATGGATTCCATGAGCACTATCGGAACACGAATTCCATTTTCCGGTGGCTTGTAGGGATAACAAGTGGAAATCTTATTTTTTGCGGGATAATACTCACAGTGTAACTTTTTTCTAGGGACATTGACTATGGAAAATTGCAACAATTGCTATGTGGAATCTGCTCTCTTCCTTGCTATCCAAACAACACAAAAACGTCCCATCAATGGATTTCTATAGTTTTCATCCAATCCAAACAGGTCCTAATGTAACAAATGAATGCCGAAAGTGTACATAGCTCTCCCTCTTTTGCTCATCATGTAAAGATTTTCATGCCTAGCTTGAATAAAGTAACTTCATATGGTATTCTTTATTCAAGCGCTTAGTCATGATATCAGCTAGCTGCTCTTTGAGGGAGCTTTGATCTCCTTGGTTGATGGTCTTTCATGGGGAAACCGATGGTCGAGCTTGATATCCTTAGTTCTAGCATGTGGAACTGAGTTACTTGCAAGGCATGTGGAGCTTCTACCTTCACAAGTAGTGGGGTGGAATTAGGCGGTGCTAACTTGCTTCCCCGAACCAAATGAAATAGCTTGATGCACAGCTTTTGTGCTGGATCTTGACACGCTGCTTCGCTTCTTGCTGCACAATATCCAGTTTTTGAACGCCTGCCACTGGACAACCTACCCAATTGTCTTGGAATAAGTATGAGCATGACCTTTAAATGTGCTCCTTTCTCACCAAGGGATGATTGGAATGAAATAGTTGAGCTCTGTACAACCCTTAGTTTTGTCTCTTCAATCCTTTTTGTAAGGAAGGCTATAGTGGACTTAAATCTCACAAGTCACATATATGGCATATTTGGATTGGTAGAAAACAGAATTCAACGGAAGAAAGAAAGCTGATTTCCTTTGATGTGATGGTTCCGCTCGTTTTTTAAAGTCAGAGGGGTGAGGAAATTGGTTTTCATTTCCTCAGATTTCCTCAAAAGGGTAATTTCCTTTTCATCTTGAAAACCTAAGAATTGGAGATTTCCACCCTCTTTGAGAGACAATTGTCATTTTTTGACATACTAAATGTCGAGTGGGATAGCGTCGGGTTTGGCTTGTACTGGAGGAAGGAGGGGCACAACGTAGCTTTGAGCTTCTGAAAAGAGAAGCATTGCACCACTTGACTTTACCGGATTTTTCAAAGTTCGTTGAGGTGAAGTGTGATGCCTCGGGGAAGGCAATAGGAGCGGTGGAGGGCAGACCAGTGGCGTTTTACAGTGAGAAGTTGGATGACGCCGTGCTTTATCTGTCTTTGGTTTCCTTGCTTGTTGTTTTGTCTGGTTCAATAATACCGCTTATCCTAGTGAGTTTTACGGGCCCACCGGGACTAGAAGCTTCTCAAGCTCAAGCATTTACTTTTCTAGTTAGAGACCAACGTCTTGGAGCTAACGTGGGATCTGCTCAAGGACCTACTGGTTTAGGTAAATATCAAATGCATTCCCCGACATTGATCATTCTGCGTTTCCATTGAAATCGCATATGGTAAAACAAATAGGTTATGTAAGGATTCTTTTTAACAGATTTCTTTTCCATAGTTTTCCTTTTGACATCTACTTTTTTTTTTTTTTTTGAAGGATTTTCCTCATCTACTTTTAAGTTTTCACCAATCCAAACAGGTCAATAACGATCTCACAAGTAAATGAGTAAGGCGTGATTGCTATTGCTCCTTTTGATGCCAGATTCCTTCTAAGAACCACTTAATGTTTCAAACCAAGCCCTCAGAGCTTGCTTGAGCATTTATAGAGCTTGAAGTCGCCATGCAAGTGGCTGCTTGCACTTCTTCCTTTAACTTGCCACGGAAGAAGGCATTCTTTACATCTAATCTACCAAGATTTGACCGTAAGGGCTAACTAAAGAGAATTTATTTCTTTTTGTACCAGCCTTAGTGATGGAGCTAAAAGTTTCTTCATAGTTCATACCATACTCTTTTGAAGTAGCAGTTTACTATGAAGGTGCTCTATCACGCTCGATTGTCCTATTGACCTGTTCTTTATTTTTGTGTACCACTTTGCTACAATGATGTTGTTTTCCCTTTGAAGAGGAGCAAAGTCCCAAGCTTAGTTCTCAGCAACTCGTCATATTCTTCTCTCATGGAATCCATCCATTTGGTATTTGGCAATGCTTCCTCAAATGTCCTTGATTCAGTCTTTTTGCAATTTTAAGTAAAGCGATGTTCCACTAAAGAAGAATTGACTCCTTTATAACCTACAAAATCATCAAGATGTGATTGAAGATGGCCTTGAGTGGTATGCCTTAGATGATTAATTTGAGTTGTTGAGTTTGAAGACCTTTGACTGTAACTTGGGAGTTGGGAAGGTTCTTCCACATTATGTTCTACTAATTGGTTAGGAAATTGAGTACTCATGTCTGGAAAGGTGCTCGTCAGAGCTCAATGAAGAGATTTTGCAACTCTATGTTCCTATAAAATCCTTGTAGACATATCTTGACCTTCTAACTCACACCATCCTCAAGCTTCCCTCCACTGCTTCTCTGATAAGATGAGTCATTGTGAGGCAGAATGATGTTGTTGTCAAGTTGATGAGTGGTGCGATTGCTCTAGTAATTGTAATTAGTTTCACTGGATCTCACATGGCAAGAGATAGAGAACTGTTCTAACTCATTATGATAACACCCATACCCTCATGATTAGAATTATATCCCACAACTACATGTATGAGAGATTTTTTGCTGATTCTTATTTTGTAAAGAAAAGTTAGTGCGTGGATAACAAATACAACCAAAATTATGAAGAAGAGTATTATTTGGTTGCTTGTTAGATGCTTGAAAAAGTGAGGTAAAAGACAGTGAAATAAACTAACCACACTTTTCGATGCTGTTGTTTAGGGACGTGCAAATTAATGATGTTTTCTATGTCCCCGTAGATAGTTGTTTTTTTTTTTTCACGGAAAGATGACAACAATTTTATCAAGGAGTGCACAAAATGCCAGAGAACAATTGAAACGAAAAGAAAAAGAACCTAAAAAGGAAAACAACAATCCCTTAATCCATTTTGACGTAGGATGAGTGAAACTAGCCTAGGATGAATGAGGTGAGATCAAAGTACACACTAACTAGGCAATCAACAAATAAATTCAAGCAAATCCACACCATAAAATAAGAAATTCAGATTAACAACTAGATGGTCCTAGGTTCATCACATACACAGTGTATGAAAATATGAAATATCTCAAGAGTGGCCTCTTGGAAGTTAGGACTTCCAATCTAGCATAGGTAATGCCACATCCACATGAAGAAATAATGGTGTCAATAAAATTAAGATTTAGGGAAAATGGGTTTGTTTAAAATCAGATTTTCCCAAGGGGTTTTGGGATTTAGGAATTGGAATTTGGGAGTTTTGGGAATTAGGGACTTGGGAATTTTGGAGAATTAGGGTTATAGTGTTAGGCTAGGGTTAGCAAAGAGGGTAGGAGAGGATATAGTGAAGAGGAAGAGGAAGATGAAGACAAAGAGGAAGAAGGGCCTATCCGTTCGAACGTACGACTGTTTGTACGAACACACGTACGGACGTGCATGTGGGGTAATGGGGTTGGGCTTTAATGGGTTTGATGGAAAGGGAGAAGGAAGAATGAAATGGTTGTAGGGTTTAGGGGATTTGTAGGAGAAGAAAGAGGGAGAAAGGAGAGGAAGAAGGAGAAAGAAGAATGAAGTTGTGTACCTTGAACGAAGAAGAAGAGAAGATGTTCTAGGAGGAATCCACCACCAAGTTAAGTTTCTAATCCTTCCATAGTTGGATTGGAAGGGAGAGTTTCCTCACAAACCCTAAAGAATAATGAAGAAGGGACAAGAGAGAACAAGCTTTCAAGCTCTTTTTTTTTTTTTTTTCCAAAACTAAGTGAGGGTTGGACGCCCCCTCTTGTAGCTTTTATAATAGAACTTTTAAAAAATTGCAAATATGCCCCAACTTAATGTTTTATGGGGCCAAACTCAAAGTAAAATATCTAAAGCAAATAAAGCGATCCAAACCATCCATCATGTCCTAAACATAACATAAAATGAAATAAAATAAAATCAGGGTCCATGGGACCTAGACCTAGAAGATCCGACGGTCCAATGACCCGATCAAGATGGTCTAACGGTCAGATGGACCAAAAATTAAAATCTTATGGCTAAAAACTCCTAAGCAACTCACAAGTGGGGTCTTCCCATGATGTGGTGTACCCACCCTCTATTGTCCATCCCTCCAAAACACTTTTTTGATATAGTGATCCTAACTATTCCATCAATGGTTATGAAATGCATGGTTTGTATTTATTATGCTAGAGAAGATACTGTAAGTGATCTAGACCCTCCATGTGAGTCCCACCTTTCATTGTCGACCTCTCTCAAATATTTGATCTGATGGTCTCCTCAACTTTTCCTATCCATTTAGATTTCCATCTTGCGATTGTTTTTCTTGTCGTTGATTTGTTAGGGGAATTAATGATAATTCTTCATGGAGGTATTTTAGTTAATTCACATCTTCTCTCATGTTTAAGCTCCTTGCAGCTTGTTTGGGTGTGACTATGGCCACGGATTTAAAATGCACTACTTTTAATGTGCTCGAGTTTATTTTAGAGGTCCTATGCTCCTGAGTTGTTTTTAGATTTTCTTCTAGTTTGATTGGTTCTGATGGTCTCCAATTTGAACAGTTTTTACAGTTGAGTGCTTGTGCTTTCAGATTACTATTCCCACTTTTCATGTACTATGATTCCATGTAGTTTGATTGGGTATTGCATCGTAGTCTTTGGTTTGAGGAATGTAATTGCCAACTTGTGCCTCATGTGCATGTCAACCACTCGTTTATTGTGTATCAAGTTTCCTTCTAGTTTCATTTGGTTTGGTGCATTTGATTCACGGGAACATTTACATCAGAACATGCATCAGTTATTGTAAGGAATTCTTGTATTCTCTTGACTGCATAGTTTTTCTTCTAGTTTGATTGGGCATGATGGAAATTTGATTGCTGCTGCAGGTGACACGCTCATCTGATGGTGCTTCAAAGGAACATGGTAGGTTTTGACCCCCCCCCCCTGTCTCTGTCTCTGTGTGTGGTACTATTTATCCATGCTTTGTTGGTTGAGCAGAGCACCGTGTGTGTGTGTGTGTGTGTGTGTGTGTGTGTGTGTGTGTTTGTTGTGATACTATTTATCCATGCTTTGTTGGTTGAGCAGAGCACCGAGTCAAAGGCTCTGAGATTTTTGTTGGGGGTTTGCCTCGAACTGTAACTGAGGGCATGATTCAAGAGGTTTGTTTTCTTCTTATACCAAATTTTCTTTCTTTTCTATTAGAACTTTTGGGGATGCTACAAATACTCAAAACTTGAGCCCAAGTCTCTTTTGGACTTGTGCTCGGTCAGGGACTTTACAGAGACTTGTTTTCCAGTTTTAGAACACAACAATGTCTATAGAAGCAACCATGTCTGCATTGAATTGACCCAAATTCTAATCAGGTTGTGTTGACAAGTTTTGAGCTATGTAGTGACAAGTGACTACATAGTTGACAGTAGTTATCTTGGACATTGTGCATGTCAATCATAGATGTTGCAGATGTTGTGATCACAAATTTTATATGATTTTAATGACAAAGGCAGAGATCTTTAAGTAGTTTAATTCATTGCTGGAGAGTTATTTGTTTTCCCTAGAGTTTCAGTTTCCAACAGAAAAATGACTTTGAATCGAGAATCATGAAGAAATTGCTTGGGAGATGTTTTCCAGCCATCCTTGTTATGGTGCTAAGAAATTAACTAAAATATAGTGTCTGATTGGTTGTGTTTTCCTCTTAGATGTTTTCTTCTTTGGAGAAATCTTGGACGTGCGTATGATGAGAGATCAGTATGGCACCTCTAAGGTATTGATGTGTATGCTCCCGCCCGCGCCCCCCGGGGTGTCTGTTAAGCATTCTCTTTATGTATTTCTCTATGTTTCTTCTCCAGTCTTCTTACTCAGCTATTCATCCAGCAAGCACCTTCAACCCCCTTTCCCCCCCTTTTCTTTTGTCTTTACAGGGGTTTTGCTTTGTACGTTTTGCCACAAAAGAGGCTGCTTTTAAAGCCCAGAAAGAAAAAAATGGATCTAAGGTAAAGTAATTACTGCACAAATCTGGCCTATTATTGTCTAGACCCTTTCATTTTCAAGTGGCATCTAGTTTCAGTACCTATCTCACTTTTAGTTTTAAATCACAGAGCCAATGGTTGCTTCCTGTCATGATTTCATACTTTGAAAATATGATTTACTTGGATGCAGAACTCGCTATCATATTTTAGCATTTAACTGGAAGTTTAGTTTGTAAAGTAAATCCCATTCATTTTAAAGCGAGAGAATATTTTCAGAAATTTTCTAGTCTACAGAGCATAATTTCAACAGCTTCTGTAGATTTTTGGGTACAATATGGCAACTTTTACATGTGTTTGGACAATATGTGAAGGCACTGAAGGGTCGAATGATGACGGATCTATATGAAATCAGGAAAGTTTTTTGTTTTGTTTTGTTTTTGTTTTGTTTTTGTTTTTTTTTTTTTTTTTGAGAGAACAAAATTTATTAAGAAGCCCACCAAAAGCCAAGAAAAGAACACAACGCTACACCAACACTGAAAAAAAGAGGCAAAGATATAGCAGCCTTATCTGCATTTATGTGAGGGGCCCATCCTAAAACCAAACCCTCAACTTCACAAATCACCCTGTCTACTGACGACCTCTCATTTCTGAAAGACTGGTCATTCCTCTCTTTCCAAATAGCCCTGAAAACAGCCATGATGAGAAGCCTCCAAATAGCTTCCCCCCCGGAGAAGAGGACTCCATTGACTTCGGCATAACCCAACCCATGTGAAACGCCGAAAGGAAAAAGTCCCACACTTTTCGGGCGAAAGAGCAATGGATGAATAAGTGATTGATTGACTCCACATTCTCTGTACACATCAAACATATATTTGGGAGGATTAGAGACATTCGCTGAAGATTATCCATGGTCAAAATTTTCGTTTTGCCACCAACTGCACAAATACTAAAACACGAGGGGATTTGGCGATTAATCTGAAGAGAGAATGGACCGAAAACTCTCTAGAACGGTGTCTGGTCCAAATCATCAAATTCTCTAATTGAGGCGAAGGAGCAGCATTCTTGAGACAATTAATAATGCTAACTAATTCAGTGATCTCATCATCTGCCGAATTCCCACGGCAAGGACTACATATGAAAGAACCACCACATGAAGAGACTTCCAAAACCCAAAAGTGGCATCTAGTTTACTTCATTGCATTCATTCCTCCTACCCCCATTTACTTTTTTTCTTTTCTTTTACAAAACCCAAAAGTCCAATTTACAAGGGGAGACTTTGCCACATCTACCTCCATAATCCAGCCCATTAAAACCCAAAAAAATCAACCATATTCCAACCCATTAAAATCCTTCAAATCGGCCATATTTCAGCCCATTAAGAAGTCCTAAAATCAGCCATATTCCAACCCTTTAAAATCCTCAAAATCATCCATATTTCTGCCCATTAAAGACCACTAAAATGAGCACCATTCCAACCCTTCAAAATCCCAAATCAGCCCTAGTCCACCCATGAAACCCCCCAAAATCAGCTCTATTCCAGCCCCTTAAACCCCCCAAAATTAGCCCATTCCATCCTATTGAAACCCCCAAAACAAAAACAAAAAAAAAAAAAAAAGAAAAAAAAGAAAGAAAGAAAGAAAAAAGAGAACGAAAAAAATGGAAAAAAGAAATTAGCCGAAATCTGTCCATTAATTTCCGACGTCTCGATGTCTACCTGTAGTGGTAACGTCTATCGAGGGAGGCTTACTGATCAACAACAAGACAATTGCATTACCGAGCTATTTGCAAGGGTAGCTAGCCTGGAAACCACTGTTGACCAACTATGTGGAGAGCAACATGGTGAGCAACCTAAACCTATTGGAAATTCCGATGGTGATGCAAATCAAGGGTTCCAACTAGAACCTTCAGTGATTTAAAATGGCACGGGTCATTGGGAGTCTATTTATGCCTTCATGCAACTGCCCTTTCTGCAAAGAGCCCATGACACCGCAATAGAGATGGCCAAGAAAGATGATATTACCAATTAAGTATGGGTTGAAGTTTCGAACTTCAATGGGTCGTCTTGATGCAAAGGCTTTTGTCGATTGGATTACAACACTACAAGATTATTTTGCATGGTACAGCATGGATGATGCCCAAAGAGTGGCCTTTGTCAAGGTGAGGTTGAAGGGCCCAATAAGAATTTGGTGGTGAAGCATTGGTGACAACAATCTTATCATGGGTCGTCCTGCTATCTCCAAGTGGGCTGACACGAGGGAGAAATTGGAAAGTAAGTACTTGCCTTCAGATTACATGGATACTCTTCTACAAGAGCTCTTCGCATTCAAACAGGGAACTTTGTCGGTGGATGACTACATCAAAAAGTTTAATGAGCTTTTTGTCCGTTGTAAGCTTGTAGAGATAGACCGTGTAATAGCCAACCGTTATAAGGCAGGTTACGCCAAGAGATCCAACGCGAGATGGTCATGTTTGATTTTGAGTCAGTTGATGATGTTCATCGGAAGGCTTGACGAGTTGGACAATAGCTGCAGCAGCATACTCTTCGACATTTTGGTTCTCCAGTTGGGAAACCTTCTGCGAGAAGGGGTTCGGATCCGCATCTTAACCAAATCCACCGTAGGGCTATCGACCACCTCTCCACCCTTTTCACCCGCGCCCACAGATGCATGCTCCTCTTATAAGGCAGCCTTAACCATTGCAATGCCCTTCGCCACAGAATTCATACCAAAAGCAATGAGCAGTGCAGGGACATGACACCGGGGGGCGAGGTCTTAATCCTAATCCTTCCCTCAGAAGAGAACGACGGGGTGTCGATTGTTACCGTTGCGGACAGATAGGGCACTTTTCTAATGATTGTCCGCAAGCCAGGAACATCCATTATTGCGGTAATGAGGACCCCTACTACCCGGATGGCCATGAGTATTATGATGGACACATTGAGATGGAACAACCTTATGTACCTGCATCACAACTAGAAGAACCTCCTGCTGAAACTGTGGTTGAAGTTGATGATGAAGGCCCTACTCTTATCATACGCCGCCTCCTTACCACCACCGAGGAGGAAGAGGAAGATTGATGACGGTCCATTGTTTTCCGTACGCGGGTAAAATGCCAGGGCATATGTAACATGATCGTTGATGGCGGCAATGCAATGAATATTGTATCTCAAGAGGTGATTGATAAGCTCAAGTTGCCAACTAAAAGGCATTTAAAACCATATAAGGTTGCGTGGGTCGACGACATTGCCATCCCTGTAACTCGAAGGTGTTTGGTATCATTTAAAATCAACATATATGAGGATGATATTTGGTGTGACATAATTCCGATGAATGTTCCCCACATCCTTCTCGGTTGACCTTGGCTCTTTGAGCGAAAGGTACAAGGTGATGGTGAAGCTAACACGCATACTTTCCTATGGCAAGGTCAATGTATCGTTCTTCGCTTGTTGTAACCTGCGTCACCTCCTTCATCTACACCTTCATCGTCAACATCGGCTGCTCTTTCAAACTCTAATGCTCTCACCATGTAGAAGTTTGAAGAAGAGAGCAAGGAGAAATGCATAATGTTCGCTCTTATCACAAAACAGGTACAAGAGCCTGTTATTTACCAGGTTGAGCCTATTCCTGATGAAGTCAAATCTATGCTGTATGACTTCTAAGATTTGGTCCCTGATGATCTTCCTAAGGAGTTGCCTCCATTGTGGATATTCTATATGCTATAGATTTGTTCTCGGAGCACCCTTCCCAACTTACCGGCATACTGGATGAGACCCGCCGAGCACGCTGAGTTGAAACGTCAGGTTGACGAGTTGTTTAAAAGGGCTACATCTAAGAGAGCCTAAGCCCATGTGCGGTGCCAACCCTCCTTACTACCAAGAAAGTTGGAAATTAGAGCAAGTGTGTGAACAACCAAGCTATTAATAAAATCATAGTGAAATATCGTTTTCCCATTTCTTGGCTTGACGATATGCTGGACTTGATGCCAGGGGCTAGCGTTTTCTCCAAGATTGATCTTCATAGTGGATACCACTAGATTTGCATCCGACCTGATGACAAATGGAAGACAACATTTAAGACGAAGGACAGTCTCTATGAGTGGCTAGTTATGCCATTCGGTCTCACAAACGCTCCTAGCACTTTCATGCAAGTCATGCGCAGTTGTTGCACCCTTTTATTGGTAAGTTTGTCGCTGTCTATTTTGATGACATTCTTATTTACAGTACGTCAAGAAAGGAGCACCTCAATCACCTTAGTCTTATCTTTAGAGTCCTTCGTCACAAGCGCTTCTACATCAACTTTAAAAAGTGTACCTTCATGAGCCATTAGTGGTTTTCGTAGGGTACATTGTCTTGTTGCAAAGTGTAGAGGTGGACCCCGCCATGGTGAAAGCCATAATTGATTGGCCAACACCTACCACTATCTCTGAAGTTTCCAATTTTCATGGCCTCGCTACATTTTACAGACGTTTTGTGTGGAACTTCAGCAACATGGCCCCAATCACTGATTGTATGAAACAAAGGGAATTTGATGGACAAGTGCAACAACACGAGTGTTTGATGGGATCAAATGTAAGATGATCGAAACTCTAGTCTTGCGCCTTCCGGACTTTGAGAAAGTATTTGAGGTGAGCTGTGACGCCTCTAATGTTGGCATTGGTGGAGTTCTTAGTCAGAGAGGGCCATCCAATAGCTTTCTTAAGTGAAAAGCTCTGATGTAAAGCACGGTACTCCACTTATGACTTGGAATTTTATGCCATTGTGCAGACTCTACGGCATTGGCGTCACGATTTGGTTGGCAAGGAGTTTGTCTATATTCTGATCATCAAGCAGTCGAGTATTTAAACTCTCAGCCATTATTCAAATTATCTCCGATAATATCGAAATATCTCCAATATTATCTCTATCTCCAGCTTGGTGATACCAATAACACTGGTAGCGATACCGATAACACCGTTAGTACTAGAAATTCTAGGTATCGATGATGTATCGCCAATGTATCGATACGGCTAACATTTTTTACTATGTAAATTTTAGGTGTTGCGTGTATTGCCAATGTATCGACATCGCCAATGTATTGCCAATATTTCGACTATGTAAATTCTAGGTGTTGCTTGTATTGCTAGTTTATCAGTGATATTTCAATATTATCGCCAAATTTTTTTTATTAAAAAAATTTATTTCAATTCTTTTATGGGCGTATGGTTGCATTAGTGTTCAATTTGTTGATGATAATATCGATAACATCACGATATTATCGTTATCACAACATGGGCAATATTGAGATCGCAATATTTTGTTTTCTTTCTAGTTGTCGATGATTTCTCGGCGAAATATTATGTGTTGTTAATATTCCGAAATATAAATGGATGTTTGGATGGTTGGATGGATAGATGGGATGGATGAGATGGATTGATTTCTTATAACAACACATGCTTTTAGGTCCTCATTAAATGGAAACTTATTATGCATGCATTCTTTTTGTAATTTTTTATTTCCTAAATATACAAATATGTATAGTTTAACATCTCCTGAAGTTTCACTGAAATTTTTTACCGTTTTCCCCATGTTTCCCCAATGCTTCCCACAATTCTGATTATTGACGATGTTATGGGCGATATCAATAATGTTTCCGTATCCTCGGCCAGCGAAACTTGTAGCGATATTGATACTTCGAACACTGCTCTTAGCAGAAGATGAGTGCTCGTCATGTCAAGTGGAGCACGTACCTTCACAAGACTGGCAAGGACAATCAGGTTGTTGATGCATTAAGCCGCCGTGCACATCTATTGTCATCGATGGCGGTAATTGTTCTGGGATTTGAAGAGATACAGCATGAGTATGTTGACGACAAGGATTTTAGATGTATTTATACCGACATTCTTAGTGGAGAGCATGCGAGACACCCATATTTCAACATTCATGATGGCTACTTGTTTCGGGGAACGCAACTTTGCCTACCCAATACATCCGTTCGTGAGTATGTTGTGAGGGAGTTACACGTTGGAGGGTGTAGTGGACACTTGGGTTGAAATAAGACCCTAGCTCTTGTTGGAGGTAAATACTTTTGGCCTCGTATAAAATCAGATGTTGCTAAGATTTGCCAGCTCATTAAGGGTCAAAAGAAAAACAGTAGATTGTAATTAACCACTGCTAATCCCACATGCGCCGGGGGAAGATCTTAGCATGGACTTTGTCCTAGGTATGCCAAAGACCGCTCGCAAATTGATTCAGTATTTGTGGTGGTTGATCAATTTTCAAAGATGGCTCATTTCATACCATGCTCTAATATAGCATACGCTCTCAAGATTGCTCCATTATTCTTTCGAGAGATTGTTCGTCTTCATGGGCTTCCAAAGTCAATTTTGTTTGATCGTGATACCAAGTTCATGAGTTATTTTTGGAAAACCCTTGGGCAGCAACGAAAACCAAGTTTCAGTTCTTTAGTGCATACCGCCCCTTAGACCGATGGCCAAATGGAAGTGGTCAACCGTAGCTTGTGCAAGTTATTATCGTGTCTTGTCTGTGATCGTGTAGCTACTTGGGACCTAGTTATACCCATGGTTGAATTTGCTTATACTAACTCAATCAACAAGTTTACAGGGATGTCACCTTTTGAAGTAGTAACTGGTATATGACCGCGTCTTCCAGTTGATTTGGTTCCTCTACCTGTCGAGTTGAGACTGACTGCAAAAGCTGATGATTTCATCTGCCATATGCAGCAGGGTGTATGTTGAAGTTCGATGTAATATTGCTGCAAGTAATGAAAGTTATAAGCAACATATAGACACAAGACATCACTTTCTTGAATTGAGGAAATTGAAATGGTTATGGCCCGTATTTGTCCTAAAAGGTTGCCTCCCGGCACCTTGAAGAAACTCCATCCTCACAATGCGGGACCGTTCAAAATCATAAAAAAGATAAGTGCTAATGCTTATGTTTTAGATCTCCCACCAGATTTATCTATTAGTCCTACTTTCAGTGTGGAAGGTCTTTCCATCTTTCATGGGCACCATACTGATGATGGTATTGAAAAACAAGCCATCATACTTTCGACCATTTTACCACCTCACGATCGTTGATGTTCTTGATGACCAGATCATCTCCATGCACCAAGGTGGTTACTAGAAGTTTTTCGTCTGTTGGCAAGGATTACCTCTCTCCGATGCTACATGGGTTATAGCTACCGACTTCCAGCATTTGAATCTTGACCTCTACAAGTAATATTAAGCCATTAACTCGCCGAGTTGAGTTCTTTCAAACGGTGGGGGACTGATGCAGGCTGATCTGGGCCCACGATACATGGGCCAGGCCTAAAGCCCAACCGTTTGCCCATCAATAAGGAGGCCCAAGCCTCCTATTTAGGTTGCTTGTCTATTTAGGTAGTTAGCTAGCGAAATCAATTAGCTAGGTAAGAATAATCCAGCGGTCAACGTTTTTAATGCATTCTTATCTCATTTTATCTCTTTTCCATATTTGTAATAAGTCATTGGTTGTCAATGACATTATGTTTTTTCCTGTATGTACGTTTCAAAAGCCTATATAAGGGCTTGAGACGAGTAGTATGAAGGCACCTTTGATTTGAATAAAATCTCTTGAGTTATTCTCTTGTATTGTTTGTGTTCTTGTGCTTAAGATTGTAGGTGTCTACGTTTGGGCGGACCCTTCCCATTAGCTAGCTGTGCTAATTTGTGTTTAAGAAAAATTATTTGATGTTATTCAAATGGATTTTAAAAATGATCCCAAGAGTAGTATTTTATCCTCATTGGATTGGGTGCCTCTCCAAATAACATCAACGAAATTGAATGGCATGAATTATCTATAGTGGGCCATGTTTGTAGAAGTTTTTCTGATTGGAAAGAAAAAAGTTAAATATTTGACATAACCCAAACCTAATATCACTGCGACAGATTATGATGATTGGGTGGCAGAGGATGCCCAAATTAGGGCATTGTTATGGAATAGCATGGAACCACATATCAGTACCAATGTAATCTTCCTCAAGACTGGCAAAGATGTTTGGGACACCTTGAAGGAGATGTAATTCTGGTGAGAAAAAACTTAATCCGTATTTATGAATTCCTACAGAATATATTTGCATTCCAGTAAGGAGTTAGAAGTGTGGGAGAATATTATTCTATCCTACGTAGCATGTGGAAAGTTGAATGTATACCAACCGTTGTCAACAGATCTTGAGGTCATGCATAGGCAAAGGGAGGGGAATTTCGTGTTGCCAAATTTCTCTCTGGCCTTCGACCTGAGTTTGAGCCTGTTGAGGTCCCAGATTCTCAGAGGTAGTGCAATTCCCTAAGTGATAAAAGCGTTCGCCAGAGTTAAAGGACAATGGGCATGTCTACCCAGAATTCCACTTCATGAGATTATTCGACTTTTATCTTTGTAGTGGGCAGAGGTGATGGGGGAATTCGAGGTAGCCATGGTCGAGGCAGTAGATTTGGAGGGTGGCTGTGGTCATGGTCGTGGTCGTGGTGGCAGTAGTGGTTGTGGTCGCGGTAATCATCACTACACTCATTGAGGCCATCATAATGTTGATTCATGCTAGGATTTACATGGGGAAGCCTTCTTGGGCTAATTAAGTCAACTCACCGGAGGATAGTTCAGATGGTTATATATCCAATCCTGCCACTCCTATTAAGCCGAGTACTTTAGGCGACATAGTCACTATGTCCAAGGAAGATTATCCAAGCTTCTGAAAATCATTCCACTCATGCCTCTTCCTCCATTACTACCCTTGCTTAGTCAGGTACATCTTCTCTTACATTTTCCAAGCATACTCTATTGATATTGATTCTAGTGCTTCCAATCATATGACCAGTAAGCGTAATTTGCTGTCCAAGTTTAGTCCAATCTCATCTATTTCATTTGTCACCTTGGCCAAGGTGTCCCGTAGCGGTATTGGTGGGCGTAACGGTGCCCACCGTTTCCGATACGGATACGGGCTGTATCGGCCGATACAGCCCTGTAACGGTCCAAATTTTTTTTTTGGCCAAAAAATTCTAAAAAAATATGGATTAAATCCAGAAAATTCCAAACATCCCAAATATGCATTCATTTATAATTTTGAACATGTTTATGGTGGTGAAGCGGTCTACTCTTTGGTGAGAAAGCTGTATCGGGCTGTCTGATGAATTTATGAAGCTGATAACCTAGAATTAACTGCAAAACTTATAAATTCAAATTTCTAACTGTCTATTATAAGTAACACATGTTATCCAACCTTTAAACCAGAATTTTTTTTTGAAAAAAATGATTTTCCCTAATTTTTAAAATTATTTCGAAATTAATCTGAAATTAAAAAAATACAAAAAAAATAGCAAACCATATGCATAATCTGTAAAATGCACATGATTATATTCTATTATAAGTAACACATGTTATCCAACCTTTAAACCAGAATTTTTTTTTGAAAAGAATGATTTTCCCTAATTTTTAAAATTATTCCGAAATTAATCCGAAATTAAAAAAATACAAAAAAAATAGCAAATCATGTGCATAATCTTGAAATACACATTTTAACATTTTACAATGGCTAGAACATCATATTAAGGTGGAAAAAAAGCGATTAGAGGAAGAAAAATGTATAAATACCTATTTTCGGATTTCTTCGAAAAATGGCTCACGGAGCTTCGATTCATCCAAATCGTAGAAATTGGTCGTTTTAATTATTCAAAATAGACTAATTGTGGTCCTTTTTAGCAGTGTTCGCAGTATCGGTTTCGCGTTACGTTTCACACCCTTGGGATACAGATACATATTGCGTATCAGTGGGAAATATCGGTTGTATCGCGGAATGTATCGTACTTTTTGGGAAACATGGGGAAACATTGGGAAATTGATTGAATTTTTCAATGAAACTTCAGGGATTGTTAAAATTGACCTCAATACACACATTTAAATAATAATATGTATAAAAAAAAGTCCACATAATGGAGTTCTTTTGTAAAAGGATCCTAAGCTATGTGCTATCTGACTGAATTGATGCAACTATTGTTTAAATTGATTCCATAATATATACAAATGTAACAAGACATTAATGTAAACATAACCAATGTATTAACAAAGTAAAACAAGCAAGAGAGTTGAGAATATTCTAGTTTTGACTGAATGAGTATCCTCCAAATGTAGTTTTGACTATTGAACTTCAATTCAATGCAAGCTATCCTATATGGCCTAGATCTATATGAGGATTCAATAAAATCTAAAAAATAGCTAACTGGACTCAACAAACTATGACCCCTACGCAGAGTTGGAACGCGGGTCGAGCTGCGCGATCAGCTTGCCGGGGGTGCAGGGGGCGGCGCGCCCCTGCCCGGGGTTCGGGGCGGAGCGCCCGAAAGCCTAACGGTTTTTTTTTTTTTTTTTTTTTTTTTTAAGGAGGAGAAACTAGAAGAAAATCGAAAAAAAAAGTCATTTTTTTCTACAAAATGGGGACTCTTGTGTGTCTAACCGATATAGTAAAATAGGCCGATCTGCAAACACTGGTTTTTAGCAAAAGAATAGATTAGAAAAGAAATGGGGGAAGAAAAGTGTAAAAAAATAAAAAAACGTCAGATTTATATATAAAAAAAAACTAGCCGTTTTCCGACCGTTACGGGGGGCGTAACGGCCGTTACGCCCCCCGTAACGGCTGTTACAGATCAAAATTTTGGGGGTCCCCGTTTTGGACCCCGTATTGCGTAACGGCGTCAGCCGTTTCCGTTACATATCAGCCGATACGGCCGATACATAACCGTTTTGGCACACCTTGTGGCTGATGGCACTTCGACCAATGTATCTAATGAAAGCACCGTGTGTCCTACATCAGATCTCTCCTTGTCTTAAGTTTTGTATATTCCCAAGTTTTCGTTGAGTCTATTATTTGTAAGCAAACTAACCAAATCCGTAAATGGCCTCGTTAAATTTTATCCATATTATTGTGAGTTTCAGGATCTAAAGACGGGGGAGGATGATTGGTGGAGGTCATGAATCTAATGGACTACTATTTTAAGAGTGGAACGATTAGAGTTGGAGCTGAATTGTAAACTAACATCTCTCCTTATCAATGAAATTCTAGGCTTGGGCACCCATCCTTAACTAATTTGAAGAGTCCTGTCTCGTCTTTGTCCTATGTGTCTCAGTTATAACGTGAAGCTTGTGAGTTAAGCAAGCATCATAGAGTGTCTTTTTTTTTTTTTTTTTTTTCCCGTGAAGATAAAAGTTAGTGATAGACCATTTTATTTGATACATTCACATGTTTGGGGACCCGTTCTCTAGTTTATCTAACTCTAAATATTTTGTGTTCTTTGTTGATGATTGCTCTAGAATGACATGCTTATATTTGATGAAAGATCACTCTGGGGTGTTTATGTGTTATAAAGAATTTCATGCCCAAATCTAAACTCAATTTGATGCGTAAGTGTGTGTTCTAAGATCAAACAATGCCAAGGAGTACATATCAAATCTTTTTCATTCCTATCTCATATCTCATGGTATCATTCATTAAACATCCTGTGCACACACACCGCAACAAAATGGAGTTGTGGAGCGTAAAAACCATCATTTGCTTGAGTGGCTAGGGCATTATTATCGGACATGAAGGTTCCAAAGAGTTTTTGGGGTGATGCCGTTTTAGCTGCATGTTATCTTATAAATCGGATGCCCTCGTCAGTATTAGGAGAGAAAACTCCTTTTCTGTCTGGTATCCCCAACATCCTTTTCTCTTCCTCTTAAAATTTTTGGATGCATATGTTTGGTACATCAATTTGATTATGTCTTCGATAAGTTTAAACCCAAAGCTGGAAAGTGTGTTTTTGGGTTACTCACATACTCGGCGTGGCTACAAATGTTATCATCCTATCACCCATAGATGATATGTCCATGGATGTCACCTTCTTTGAAAATGCTTCATATTTTTCATTAATGGGAAGACATTGCAACTTTCTAAAGACTCTACCACCCTTCTTGTGGTGACGGAATAGATTTACCTGGAAAGCAAGCCACCGAGTCACATCTAAATCCACCACCGTTGCAAGTCTCCTCCAGATGTTCTAAGAGAAGTACTGAAGTGCTTAGTAATTTGCCCTTTACTAGTTCTACCGATCCATCTGAAGATCCTCCTCTTTAATCTCCACCAAACTTGCTAAATGAAGCTGATCAACCTACTGCCATTCGAAAGGGTATACTTTCTTATACTCTACATCCTATTTTCAATTTTGTTTCATAGAATGGTCTATCACCTTCATTTTGGCAGTTTGCTTTGTCCTTGTCGTTTGTGTTTGTCCCTTGATCATTTTAGGAGGCTCTTCATACTGATGGGTGGACAAGAACTATGGAAGAAGAAATAGCCACACTTCATCAAAATCAAACTTGGACTTTGGCTAGGTTATTTGTACGGAAACATGCAGTAGGGTCTGATGGCACTGTGGATCGTTTAAAGGCCTGGTTGGTGGCAAAATGGTATACTTAGACTTTTAGAGTAGACTACTTTGAAACCTTCTCCCTGATGGCTAAGCTTCATTCAATTCATGTGGTGATCTCTACTGCTACAAATTTGGACTAGCCCCTATATCAACTGGATGTGAAGAATGCGTTTCTTTATGGTGATTTGCTTGAAGAAGTGCACTTGGAGTAACCGCGTGGCTTTGTTGCTCAGGGGGAGTCTAATAAAGTTTGCCGGCTAAGAAAATCAATTTATGGTTTAAAGTAGTCTTCATGCGCGTGGTTTGACAAATTCAGTAACGTGATAATTTAGTTTGGAATGAAATGCAGTCAGGCTGATCACTCAGTCTTTGTTAGGCAGAGTGAGATTGACACTCTGGTTCTTGTTGTTTATATGAATGACATCATCATTACTGGAAACGATGGTGATGGCATATTTGAGTTGCAGCAACACTTCTGTACAAAGGATTTAGGCTTCCTTTAGTACTTTCTGGGTATTGAGGTAGCTCGGTCAAAATTGGAAATTAATTTATCACAAAAGAAATATGATATGGACTTGTTAGAAGAGACAAGTTTACTCGGGGCTAAGCCGGTTATAGCTCCCATTGACACAAACTCTAAGTTAAGTGCACATGAAGGAGACATGTTTGATGATCTAGGCAGATATTGCTAATTGGTTGGTAAATTGATTTATTTAACCATTACTCGACCAGATATTACTTATCCAGTCAGTGTAGTTAGTCAGTTATGAAAGCCCCTCGTGTATGTCATATGGAAGTTTTGTTCCACATACTAAAATATTTGAAGGGGGCCCTAGGCCATGGGATTCTCTACATACGAAATGGACACCTTAGACTGGAAGGATTCTCTAATGCAGACTGGGCTGGATCTCCTTTAGATAGGCGATCCACCACAAGTTATTGTACCTTTCTAGGAGGTAATGTTGTTACCTGGAGAAGCAATAAGCAACAAGTCGTTGCTTGTTCTAGTGCAGAAGTAGAATATAGAGCCATGGCCTATACCACGTGCGAACTTGTGTGACTGAAGACATTGATGTGTGAGTTATGTTTTGTGGTTGATACTCCCATGAATCTATATTGTGATAACCAAGCTGCGTCATATATCGCCAATAATCCAGTGTATCATGAAAGGACCAAGCACATTGAAGTGGATTGTCACTTTATCAGAGAGAAGGTGGTGAACAATGAAATATTAATCCCATTTATTAAATTTGAAGATCAAGTTGCCGATATGTTCACAAAGGCTTTAAGTCAAGTAATTTCACCTTTTAAGTGAAAGCCCTAGTATAATAAAACAAAAGGTGGGGCGTGTGGGGCTGTAGTATCATCATGTTCTCTCACATATTTTCCCTTTTCTTCCTCTCGTCTCTTTCTTCCATTCTTTCCTTCTTCTTCTCCAAGATTAACACATTTTATGTTTTTTAATTGTTGGGGGATTTAAGAATCGTTTAAAAAAGGAAAATTATTTTATTTGTTCTTTTTAAGAGATTAAATGATATATTCTCTTAAACGTTAAATCATGCAGTTTTTTATTATTTTTTTTTTTTGTGATTTCTTACTTCTTAATTGGTCACAACACCAAATTGATGTATGACTTACCTTTAAAGTTTATATGGATGGTTACGATCATTTCGACTTATATGTATTATGAAATGATGTTTAGATATCAAAATATCTTTTTTCGTCAGTCTACAGTATTAAAGGCCTCTTTCCCACCATTATTCTACATTCAAAGAAAGGTAACAAGGACATAAATTATTGAAGGGCCCTTGTATGTTTTTTTAAGGGAAATTTCTTGAAAGACAAAAAAATAATGGAACAAGTATCCTTTAACACTATAATGACATGGTATTACTTGGCGCACATTGATGGCAAACGGAAGATTGATGAGTTTTAAAAAAAAATCTGATTTATTTATATTTTTCATTTTTTAAAAAATTGTCAAAAAAATCTTATGATTTACGATATGATTTGCGATTCAATACGATTCAACCTGTACTACGATTTGTGATACGATAACGATTTTGACAACATTGCTTGCTAACAATAATTTCCCTCCACGGCCTCCTCGCTACTATGCCCAACTTCCATACCCACTTTCCAAGAAGTGCTATGTTTATGAAGCCTAGATTCTTTATACCCGCACCCCCTTCTGTGATTGGCTTGCAAACCTCCCCCTATTTTAGGAGGTGGAACTTACGAAGCTTTTCAAGCCTATTTAAAATAGACCAGGGGCACTTGAAAAGAGACATGAAATACACATGTATATTAGAGAAAGCAGCTTTACTGAGGGTCGGCCTCCCTCCCAAAGAGAGATATCAACATTTCCATTTGTCTAGCTTCCTCTTAATTCTTTCAATGACCCTGTCCCAAAGGTGCTTGGCTGCCTTCCCAATGCAAAGAGACAAACCAAGATATGCAGATGGGAATGAACGTGTCTTGCACCCAAAGACATTCGCAAGCTGCACCAAATCCTCACCTGACACATGAACTCCCAACAAGTCTCTTTTAGGTACATTGATCTTAAGACCTGAAACACCTTTAAAGCACACAAGGATTTTGCGGAGATTATCCATGGAAGTTGCATCCGCGTTGCAAAACAATAAAGTGTCGTCCCACATACTGGAGATGGCTGACTTGGATCCCGCTTTCAAAGACTTTAAAGACGCTAATTTGGCCATTTCCCTCTCCCTTGTAAAGCATCTTGCTGAGAGCCTCACAAACGATCATAAATAAGGAGAGAGAGGATCGCCTTGCCTAAGCCCTCTAGAAGCCTTGAAAAAGCCACTAGGCGACCTGTTCGCTAGAACAAAATAATTGGCGGACTTCACGCAGGACCTCATCCATCCCCTCCATTTCTGACTGCAACCCACCTGATCTAGCATGTAGTCTAAGAAATCCCGGTTAACCTGGTCGTAGGCCTTTTCCAGATCGAGCATGCACACCAATCTGCTTCTCTTCTCTCTAAATCTAGAGTCAGTGCATTCATGGGCGATCGGGGCGCTAAATTTTTTTTTCCTTGCAGTGATAAAAAACCCCTTGATTTCCACGATAAACCTAGAGAGAACTCTCCGAAGCAGCAAGGCAAGCACTTTTGCTAGGATCTGTTGATAACACCCAAACTTACATTTGCATGCTTTTAACCTGGATGTTTGATCACCTCCCTCTTTGGGTTGTGTTATGCTGAATGCTTATGTATGCAGAGGAGACCTTATCTCCATCATGCCATATGTTAAGTTACTGATGCAGTTAACAGCAAGTACTAACTTGACCTTTGGTTATGTCCCTTTTCCTTCTATATTTGAATTCAACAGGCTTATTTAAATAACATTGTCATTTATGACCCTAAATATTTCAGATACAAGGAAAAAAGATTGGTGTTTCTCAATCAGCAGATCAGGACTCCTTGTTTTTGGGCAATCTTCACAAAGGTTGGCTGTATTTTATCCCTTCCGCTGTGATGTCTTTATCCGAACCGCTAGATTTTGATTTATCTTAGTTATCCATGGCAATTATGTGAGCCTTTGCTGCTCTTCTAAAAGTGTGTGTGTATATAATAATAATAATAATAATAAAGTTGGCATTTTCTGCTAATCTATTCATCATATTATTGTTTCTGTGTTCTAAATTGCTTTTGTATTCATTGCATTATTTTTGCTTTTGATCTCCTTTTCTTTTCAGATTGGAGCTTCGAAGAATTTAATAAAATGATTTGCCAGGTGATATTGGTTTTAGCAGTATTGTTTGTTAGAATGAACTAGTGCTCTTGCTGGGTTTTGAATATGTATTTATTTCTTTGTATAGGCTTTTCAAGATGTTGTGTCTGTTGAACTTGCAATGCCTTCAAAAACTGGAGATTCTGCCAACAAAAAGCAACACAACCGAGGTTTTGCCTTTGTGCAATTTTCCTCTCATGGTGTAAGTTATAGATGCCTCTTTTTTGGTTATTGTTCTATCATACAACGAATGATTTTATGTTTGTCAAATTATCCTTCCTAATGTGGTGTGAGTTGGTTTTTGCATTATGGAGTTTCAGGCAGTCATATGTGTTGTTTTTTTACACCTCCACAGGATTGAGGTTCTGGCTGTATGTAACTGACTCTGTAGATATGGTTGAATCAATTACTAATTTTTGTCATGTTCCTTTGTTTGTTTTGTTTTGGTGACCGACAGAAATACTGTTCGTGCATGTGTAGCCTTATGAGAGATCAATTATCTCGAGTGACTTCGACATACAAAATCTTATCTGTACTCTTTTACTGTAGCCTTGAAAATCTCATCCCTATGGTTATCCATTCTTACATACGGATAGGATCTTATCCCTGCTCAAGAACGTTCATGATTTCTCATGTTAAGCGTGTACTTTTGACTGTCACTTTGTCTATGTCTATGCCTGTTCCCTTGATGATTAAAATATTCCTATCTGATTTTGGAATTCAATTGCCCTGATTGTTCTTCCTCAATTAATCACCATATAAATGGAGTAGTGAAAGATGCATCTGTGATTTGGTTCATTAGCTGTGTTTGTATGTTTTAGTTTCAACCTACTTGCCTTTTCAACTCTCAATTCCAGGAACATTCTACCTAAGCTGTCATTCCTGTCCTACTTTGGAATCCACCTTTCACTCCCGCATCAGAATCCTTCTCACACTCCTTCCTAGATGTTCACACTTACAGAAATTTTAAGAACTGCTGTGCCGCTCCTTCATTCGATCTACTTCCTCTCATGCTTCCTGTAACTAATCCTTCACGTCATCATATTCCTATGTGCGTATGTGCACATGATTTACTATCTTGGTTTGACTGAAGAAGATATCTTTCGCACAATAGAATGACCTCTTTGGAATTGAAAGAAATGAATTTATCCTCTTCTCTATGATCACAGATAAACTTAGCTAGCATTTATAACACTGATGCGTACATCCACAGATACTCAGCTCCCCTTTATTAATTTCATTTTTGAAACCTTGTTGTATCTTCTTTGCAGACTAGTTCTTTGGTCCCCCTCTGAAATAATCCGCAAATGTTCCACATTCTTTTCCAATGATGTCATGGTGCTGTTGAAGCATGTGCTAACCCTTATTTGGAGGCATTTAACTCTTTTTTGGGCAGCATAAGATCTTGCAAGAAGTATGTTAGGTGACTTCCTGTGTTCATGCCTGTTTCAAAGAGCTGGATGATGTTATAATAATTGGCATTTAGAATCGAT
>PVNU02001906.1:0-163925 GCA_003013855.2 Liriodendron chinense
TGCATTAGAGGAGTTGAAATGCTCAACAATGGAGATTGAAGGCATGGATGATGAAGTTTTTCCAATTTTGAAATTTAGCTATGATCGACTAAAATCTGAGGGGCTTCGATCTTGCTTCTTGTATTGTGCTTTGTTTCCAGAGGACTTTGTATTCTCTGATGAATTGCTGATAAAGTACTGGATAGCAGAGCGATTGATAGATGATATGGGAGACTGGGAAAAGGAACAAGACAAAGGCCACACAATATTGAATGGACTGATAGATGTATGTATCTTGGCAAGGAAGTTCGAAGATCATGTAGGAATGCATGATTTAATCAGAGATTTGGCCATTGGATATTACAAGGACGAGCCTCGGTTTGTGGTCAAGGCTGGGATGGGGATAGAGGGGATCAATTGGTATAGAAGAATTTACTGAAGATGCAGACAAAATCTCACTAATGAGAAATGAAATTGAAATGCTTTCAGGTGAACCCAACTGCCCAAAACTCTCCACATTGATGTTGCAAGAGAACCGTCTCTTAGGCAACATTTCTCATGAATTCTTCAATCGCATGAACGGCCTTAGAGTTCTCGACCTTTCTGACACTGGTATTGAGTATATGCCAGAATCAGTTTCCAACTTGGAGAACCTGCGTATGCTTTTACTAAGAAGTTGTAAGAGGTTGAGGGAGGTACCGTCCTTAGCAAAGCTGAAGCGTCTAAGGATCTTGAACCTCCTTGAAACTGGTATCAAAGAAGTGCCAGATGGGATGGAATGTTTGGTTAACCTCGAAGAGCTTTCTGTTTCATCTGCTAACCAGAAAAATACGATAAATGCTGTTGGTTGCAATTCCTTAGTGCTTCCTGATACTATTGTGGAGTTGAGGATGGACGGATTTGAGGTGTCAAACTATTCCTGCCTGTTACGCTTGCATCGCTTACGGAGAAGTAATATCTCGTGCTGTGAAATGAAGTGGTTGTTGCCGATAGGAGACAACAGCACCATAACGCCTTTTCTGTCAATACAGTCTCTGTCTCTATTCGGGCTACCGAATTTTAGGGGTCTGTGTGAGGGAGTCTTGCCACCTGGCTCATTTACACGCCTCAAAGTCCTGAATGTCTGGTACTGCCGAGTATTGGAGAATGTCATGTCAATTGAATTGTTTCAGCACCTCCAATGCCTCGAAAGTATCACTATTGGAGAATGCAGGGAGATGGAGGAGGTGATAAAAGGAGGAGAAGAAGGTATGGTTGAAGAAGAAGAAGGTGATAACAACAACAATAACAATACCTTCATCCTACTCCCTAACTTGAAGGAGTTGCGTTTGATGAATTTATGGAAATTGAAAAGCGTTTGTAAGCGGGTAATCATTTGCCCTTCCCTGAATACGATTTATATAAATGGTTGTCCTCGGCTGAAGAAGATCCCTCTTTCATTGGGCAACTCAACATCTGCTGTGGAAGGATGGATCAGAGGAAGCAAAGAGTGGTGGGATGCATTGGAGTGGGATGATCCCAACACCAAAACACTCCTCCTTCCTCTTTTTCAAGAAGAAGAAGAAGAAGGACGTAGAATTGGAATGAAAAGAAAAGCAGAGGAAGTAGAAGAGGTTGCATCCACTTCACAGCACCAATAAACGAGTTTGGCTTTTCAATTTATTCTTTTATATTTCATATGTAATGTTAATGAGAATGGCTTATCTTATTCTTCTTCTTCTTAACTTTACCAAATGTAGAACACGTTTCTGAAACTGTTAAGCATACGGAGCATGTGTGAATGGGGGTCGGCCGATCGGTATCCTCTGTAACACTTTGTTTTATTTATATAGAGCGTGAAACGGACGCGGACAAAGGGCATCAATGGACAGTACACACGCCGGGTGCATCTTGACCGTTTAATTCCTCCCCAAGTGGATGGGTCCCCCTACATTATTTAACTCGGGCAGAGACTGCCTACAATTGAAAAGTTTTTGTGGGCCACAAAAAGTGTCGGATAAAGCTGGTATTTTTGGTTTTCCTTCGTCTATGTCTGTATGACCTTATCATCAGTTGCATGATGGCAAATAAACATTTTCAGTGGACCCTAGAAAGTTTTTAATGGTGGGCGGTTTCATCACCATTTTTTTTCCTGTGATGTGGTCCATCTGAGATTTGGATCTGCTATATATTTTGTTACATACTATAAAATGAGCTTGCAAAATGGATGAACGGATTGGATATACAATACATACATCAATGTGGGCCCCACATCACACACGACGCTTTTATGACTCACACACGACGCTGCTTGATCAGAAAATGAAGCTGGTCCCACAGTTTATATGTTCTTTTCAGAAAATGAAGCTGGTTCCTTGATCATGTGGTGGCCCATCGTATTTTATATGTGAATCCATTCCGTTCATCAGGTGAAAACCATCACTTGAACCGTACATACAAAAGATCAGACTTGTGAAGACTCTGATGGGCCTTAAGAGTAGAATGATGGCCGGCATGATATATGGATGTTATTTTAACTTCATGCGGATCATCAACCCAACTTAAAATCCTACAGCATTTCCATTCGAGACCTTGCTCAACCACGAACGTAGGCTCATTTACAACTGCTATGGGTAGGGCTTGAACCTAGCTTCCAGGCCTCCGGATCAGTGCCAGGACTAAGTCTCAAGCCCAAAATTAATGGGCCTAGTAGGGCTTGCCTCTCCACAGCCTTAGGTTAGCCCATTGACAGCTTTAGTTTGAACATCTTCTTTTCTTTCCTCACCTTTTATTTCCAAAAACCAGTGAGCCTGTTCAACAGAAAGCTATGTGGGGCCACCATCACATTTGTCTGACATCCACTCCATAGGTTATTGTACCACCTTATTTTAGGACGCGAACCCAAAATTCAGACTGGTCTAAAACTCGAGTGGGCCCCACCACAGGAGAAAGTGGAGATGAGGATGCCCACCATTGAAACCTTCCTGTCCCTAGCATAATGTTTATATGCCATCCAACCCGTAGGAAAGGGGAGTCCCACTGGATGAAAGGAATTTAACTTATCTGTTTCTCTTCTTCTTTTATATTTCATACCTAATTTTAGCGAGAATAGCTTATGTGACTCTCTCTATCTCTCTCTCTCTAAAGATGATGATGTCAACAGAACATTACCGTACATGGGAGACTCATAACACACCTTTATGAAACTCTAAACACATGGAGCAATATCTGTACTAGGGTCTGCCTCATATTCTGCTTCGTTGTTTGAGCCTCGTAACCCAAACTAAATGCCCACCAGAGTTTTGGATTAAGTTGAAAGTTGGAACTTGGGTTTTTTCGAGGTGCTGCATCAAGTGGACAGCTCAGATTTTGGGGACACATCACGTGTGATGAGTCCTCAATAATCTCTCACGAGTGCTCATGAGAGATGGTTTGTGTATATATACATATATATAAGAAATGTTCACACACGGCATTATTGCCATAAATTTCTTTTTCTATCCATACGTAATGCATCACATGTGAGGATATGTGGTATCAAGGAGTCTGGATCCTCTACTCATACCGAGCAGAGAAATCCTACTTTTCACCTCTCTAATTGGTCCAGCTCAGCTGAACTGTGTTAGAGCTGACCAGTCTGGCTGAGCTGGACCAATCAAAGAGGGAGGAGCAGAGGATCTGGATTCAATATCAAGTTATACATGAGTACAACTGGGGCTTACATGTTAAAGATCCAGCCTATTCATCAAATAGGGCCCACTGATTAATTTTTTAGAGTCACAGATGCAAGTTGAATTTGGGCTATTGCAATGGATTTCTAACAACCCACTTTTCTTAGAAACAAATATCAATTTCCATCCTTGTAATCTCATTATCATTTTCATCAACGATCTTTGGATGTTTGCCTGCCCCTCCTGGATCTCTACAAACCTACAGAAAGTTTGACTTTGTGTAGGTTTGTAAACATCCCAAGCGGAGCCAGTGCTATGAGAGCTACAGTGGGGATCCAAAGATCATCTAAGCAATGACGGAAATGAGTTCTGAAACTCAGTGACTCAACTTGAAACTTAGTTGAGTCAACTCATCTCTTCAATTTAAGTCCCTTAAAAACTCCCTTGTTGGAGTGACCAAGTCCCACATTGTCAAGACTCGTCAGGCAGGTATGTTGAGACTATTGACTCGAGCTGAGTCACTTGGTCAGATGTTCTATTTTGACAAACGAATAATGGAGCAACCGAGTTCTGCACTCACGGATTGAGTCGCATCACCAACCCGTCTTGTGCTACGCCTTCGTTTTCAAAATACTCTTGTGCTACGCCTCCGTTTTCAAAATTACTATGTAATGAGTCAAGCTAAGTTAAGACTCAATTGACTCTTTGAGTCGACCCAACTGGTTGGACATCCGGTCAAGTCGGGTTTTCAGGATTTTTTTAATTATGATTCATTTCAAACTACTAGAAAGTAGTAATAGGTCTTAGAATTCACAAAATCGGTAGTTGGGTTAGATTCGTTACTGCAATACATGGACCAAAAGCATATGGAATGCTCATTGCTCAGATTTCAAGAGCAGTTGCTGCACTGATCTTCTTCACGAACTTGGGATCTCTACACGATAGCGATCGGTTGATCACAAAGGTAAAAAAAAAACCAAAATCATAACAATATAAGAACTACCTCACGTAAAAATATTTGAACTTATTCCAAACAGTTCTATTGCAAGTCTAAGATTGAATGATACTTGCTGTCCAATCAGTGGGCCATCCAGTAGAAAGGTCAGAATTGAAATGTTCAGCAGTCCAAGTTCAATGGGTGATGATAAACATTAACCAATCGATGAGATTTTTTTGGGTTATGCCTCATCTTTGATGTGACCCATGATTTGGACAGCCTAGATTATTTTCTAGAAAACCGATGGTCTAGATCAACTTGCAATGTCTAAGTTGTGTAAACCAATTTGTGAGTACTTGCCTGGTAGACACATTGTTGGGAAATATCATCACATTGTGGACATTTCATTCACCATATTGAGCAATGCTCGTGGGTGGTTGAGGGCCCAACGAACTCCCCAGGGGCAACACAGTCCATGTGGACACCATCTTCTCCTCACTTGTTTCATGATCATTGGCGAGGGAGAAAATCGGGGCATGTTTGGAAGTATGATTCATCTCATTTGTGGTCCATTCAATTCATTGTGGAGGAAAATATCAAAAATGTCCAACCCCAAATCACAATTCCAATATGCATTTCGAGTAGAACTGGAATCCACTGCAATTGCAATTTAGGAGCTGCTACCCCTGCTTAAGCTATTTATCCTTTTATTGGATTGAACTATGGAAATTCAATTCAATCGAGCAACCAAATGCGGCCGTAAGATGTTTGTTTACCTATGGAATACTTGAGCAGATGCATTGGCACGTCCGATTCCTGTCATCTAACTGATCTTTTCGGCTAGAGTCATCTGCTTCACTAGATCTTTGATTCGATCAGATATTGGCTTATTTGGGTCCTCGTAATTCTGGTGGGTTGGTTTGATTTCTATCCCCAACTTATTCACACAATCTGAATATTTTTCAAAAAGTGTTTATGCATGGCAAAAGCAATATCAAATCTACTTTTAGGCATGCATGTTTAGCATAGATGTAAAGACATAGCTTAGAGATTGAAAGAGATGTTCAGAGCTCATGTTCTTTTTATCTCTTTCTTCTCATGAGCCAATTGTCTTTAGAGTTTCTACTCCTATGTGTTAAGAAAGCTTTTTTGAGATTAATACTTTACAAGGCTATTTGAATTATCTATCATATTGCCACTAACTTTCCTTGTCATAGAGTGATTTCTCTAAAACAATTCTTATTGTTTATTTTTTTCCACAAGTAACATTATGATATACTTGCCACTATCAAAGATCTTTAATGAGTTAAACTAAGTTTGGACGTTTCCTCATGTACACCACACGTGGATGCATATAACTGCGTTTTCTCATAGTACTGTTGTATACGTCTATTTACATACCACCTTGACGTAGCCTTCCTTAACATAGCGGGCTCTCTCTCTAGGGGTAATTATTGTAGGTTACTCTTATCCACATGTAATACTCATGATATCTTTGCTAACCTGCAAACTATCCTTGACTAAGTCAAATTTAACAGGGTGGGTGCATTGTGTGACTAACCGGTTGGAAGACCCCGTGGGGTTTCAACAGCCGGTCTCAGTTTGAGTGCTATGGAGACACACTAACCCCACCGGTGGGTGGGTGCATCATGTGACTAACTATGTGGGTGCGTTGCGCAGCTAACAGGGTGGGTGCGTTGTATGACTAACCAAAAATAAAAAGTCAAATTGTTCAAGTTTGAACATTTACTTATGTATACTGCACATGGATGTATGTAACCATCCAATCTCAAACTATTATATAAATATCATTTTTATGTATTGCATTAGGCCTCATCGCAGAATGCCCACCATATCCCATGACTATGATTGATGATCCAAAAAAAAAATAAAAAAAAATCAAAACTATTAATTTTATAAGACAATACAGATGATAACTGCAAATCAATTATTTGATCAAAATGATATACAAAAATAAGTTTGGCTACCCATATTGATTAATTATTCCAATCACTAATATTGTAAGGCTAAATTGGTAAGAGTTACAGGCTATTTGTTGAGAATACTATTCCCTATAGAGAATTTGATTGACCACTCATCTAAAAGGCTAAATGTCCCCACACCCAGGTCCATAGCTCAAGTGGTAGACTGAGTGAAGATAGCCTCGTTTCAACACCAAGGTCTTGGTATCAATTCCCATAGTGGGGGTGGCTAATCCTGATGTGACTAACAAGGGTGGGTGGGTGTAGTAACGGTGGGGTACTGTGTGAACTAACCCATATAAAAATAAAATGAAAAATAAAAAATCAGTTATGTCCCCATTGGGACCCATGGATTAAACTATCTCAACTTTATCCACCAGTCACGATGATAGCAGACAACCGATCAACGCATCAAAAGCTCTAGGGCTGATGGGGAGGGACCGGTTTATCCCTATATGCAGGATCTCCTAGGCAAATCCTAGCGAGATCTCTCTGTTGGGCAACCCCGCATTGCACAAGTCCCCGAATCGCACAATCCCACGGTGGGCCCCACCTTGTGGCCATTCTACATCTCACAGACCCCACCTCATGGGCCACCCCACCCAGTGTGGAGACACATGGCATCCTTGGACTCACACCAAGATGCCCTCACATCACACGAAAATATTCTAAGTTTATAGAAGAATTGAAAAAGTTGGGCATTGCAATATATTTCACATATAATTTGTCCTAATGATACAAAGATCTCAAAAGTCTTCCTACCAAGTTTGTTGTAATCATATCCATTCCATGTGAGAACAATAAACAATAAACAGAGCACTAATAAAGAAAATATATAATACATTACACTGAAAGCAGATGCATTCATTCTTATAGAAATGAAGGTATTATATGTGGACAATTCACATGTGACATATATGGGCCCATTTGGATTGTAAGTTACTTAAGGTACTTCTCATATAAGTAACTTATCTTGGTTTCTACTTAATTAGCAAATAAGTATGTTTTGTTAACAACATGCTTGTCAACCAAAAAGTAGAAAAGCATGTTTGTTTCCAACATCATTACTCAAGTTTGTTTGGTTCTGCACATCCACCATCCATCATTTGGGGCCAACCTTTGGTGTGGATTGTTCATTGTGTGGGCCCCGCCTTTGCTGTGGGCAGTACATCATGTGGGGCCCACTTTGGATGTGGGTCATTTGCACCATTCTTCATGTAGGGCCTACCTTTGATGTTGGACATCCATCAAGTGTGCCTACCATCAATATCCACTGCCCATCATGTGGAGCCACCTTTAATGTGGATCGTCCCAAATGTGGGGCCCACTTCTAATGTGGGCCATCCATCATGCAAGGCCCGCCTTGGATATGAGCCATTCATCATTAGGGCCGACTAATGGTGGGCGTCAATGACCACTATTTCTTGAGGTGCGGTCCATTTGATATTGGATTCTGTTTCATTTTTGGTATGGACCAACAAGGGTGGACGGTGTGGATTTCATGTGCACAGCATGTGGCCCCACTACCCAGTGGGCCACTCAAAACTAGTCGGAAAAGCGGATGAATGGCATGAGTAAAACACATCACACTGGGCCAGGGAGTTTTCAGCAGTGTCATCATTATTACTGTTGCTTCCTGATGTGGGTCCACTTGAGATTTAGATCTACCTCACATGCTAGCCCCACTCACATCCAAACCAGACGGACGGCGTGGATCAAATATATCACAGTGGGCCCAGCAAGCTGGATGGTCAACGTGGGCTAGGCAGTTGCCACTAAAATCAGCACTTTTACAACTATGGACGAGCACCTCTTGTTTTAGTCAATGGTGAAAAAGTTGAAAAGCAAAATAAAAATGCTGAACTGCTTAACTGATTTTCAGCAAATAAATAATGACCATTATTTATTAACCAAACTAACTTATCTCAAATAAGTTACTTAACTGCTGCCATCAACAAGAAAAGCAACTTTGAACATTTATCTGGAACAAAATCTTGGTCCCGAATCAAAACAAAGCCAAAATGCTTCTCTATTTCTAACTCTAAATTGCATTCTCATGTGCTACACATGCATTTTGCATTATTACTAAAGGTACATAATTAGTCTCGAACCATCAATCATCTCCACGTGATCACTAATGGGCCATCGTCCAATATGTGCGGCCCAGATCCAACTGGAAGAGCGGGTCATAATGCAGATCTCCTACAATCAACATGGAAATAAGACACTAATCCGAAATTTATCTTCGGATCCAATGGAGCCCGAATCCGAATGGGAAGAGTGGATCGTAATGTGGGTGGCCTACGTTCATCGGGAAATGATCGACGGACTTGAACCATGTCCGAGGAAGAATGCCGGTGGAATCGTAATCACCGAAGATGACATCTGCAACTCCTTGGCCCTCAATTCCTGGGAGCCATGCGGCCACAAGAGCGTCGATCATGGAGATGTAGGGCTCGATCACGACGGGCCGGCCCGATATGATGATGACCACACATTTGATAGAGCCACACACATTCTTTATCGTTCTCGGGCCGGGCTCGGAGATTGTGAGGTTTAGGCTATCGCCGAAGCCTTCGGCGTAAGATTTCTCGCCGACGACGTAGGAGAATTCAGATTGCTTGACGAAATCTGCGCTGGGATTCTCACTGTAGATGACTTTGGTGGCCGGATCCATGGTTGTTTAAATGGCATCCAGGATTGTAGTTCCTGTGAACAAAGTAGAGAACAGTATAGTGGGCCACACTAACTTGGATAGAGGAGAATCAACGGTTCCTCGTGTAGTTTCTAATCCCTGATTCAAATCCTTCATTTGGACAATGAATCATGCCATGAATGGAGGGCTTCTCTGATATGGATCGCTGACTCGACTGAGCGGATGCGAATCGTCCGAGTTGACTCAGACTCGGTTGAGTCAACATCATTGAATATGCCTGACTCGGCTTGGACGAGTCGGCCGAGTCTTCAATCCACGATTTTTGCACTATTATACGCGGGTTTTCAATTCTGACAATTGGGGCCAATGGTTTGATAATCCGGACCGTTGATGCATTGTGTGTTGTAATATTGGTGGTGGGGATATTCCAATATGGGACATTTCTTGGGCAGGCTTCATCCTGCTCCCTAACTTGAGGTACTTCGAATTAACAAATTTAGGGAAATTGAAAAGCATTTGTAAGCGGGTAATCATTTGCCCTTCCCTGATTCGGATTTTTATTCAGGGTTGCGGTCGGCTGAAGAAGATCCCTCTTTCATTGGGCAACTCAACATCTGCTGTGGGAGGATGGATCAGAGGAAGCAAAGGGTGGTGGGATGCATTGGAGTGGGATGATCCCAACACCAAAACACTCCTCCTTCCTCTTTTTCAAGAAGAAGGACGTGGAATTGGAATGAAAAGAAAAGCAGATGAAGTAGAAGAGGTTGCATCCACGTCACAGCACCATTAATCGACTTTGGCTCTCTATGCTTTTTTATTTTTAGTTATCTCTCTTCTTTCATATTTCAAATGTAATGTTACTGAGTAGCCTCTCTCTCTCTCTCTCTCTCTCTCTCTCTCTCTCTGTAAGTAATGTCAACTAATGGGAGACTCACAGCACACATGCTAATGTAGCACACGATTGATGAAACTATGAACACACGGATGGATGGATGGCCCCACAGAATTTCTGAGTAACTCAGTACCGAATCTGCCGTTTGAAACAACCCAGCTCGATTGGACCCATCATGCTGCACATGTAAAATCCACTCCGTCCATCCATCAGCCAGAACTTTCCAATTATAGGCCATGGGGCCAAAATCAGCGGAAGTGGATTGCGTAGTGCGTAACTCCCCACGCTAAGCGTGCGGAGTAAACTCTGTGGGGCCCACCGTGATTTACGTATTTTATCCACTCCGTCCATCTATCCTAACAGAAAATATTAGGTATGGTGTCAAAAAAATGAAGGATATCGAAATCTAAAGTGGACCACACCACTGGAAAAGTGTGAACTGAATGTCTACCATTGAAAAATTCTCGGAGGACACAGAAGTTTTGGATCAAGCTGATATTTGTGTTTTCCCTTCATCCATATCCATCTGATCTTATTAACAGGTTGGATGACAAATAAACACCACCGTGGGGCCTGGGAAGGTTTCAATGGTGGAAATCATTATTCCCACTGTTTCCCGTGGCATGGACCACTTGAAATTTGGATATGCTTAAATTTTTTGCTCAACCCCTAAAATAAGCTGGAAAGACATATAGACGGAATAGATAAAGCATATACATTCTAGGTGGGCCCAATAAAGTTTACTCCGCACGCAATCTGATTCCAAAATCAGCGTCAACCATAAATTTTTGTACGGCACCACCAGGGTTTCTATCTTTCATCAACCCTCTTCATCACATGCCACCGTGATGGCGTAGATTAGAATGGGGGAGAGAGATAGAGACATGGGCGAGATGGGGAAAGGGGATGGATAGGCCTGCACACGGTGGGTTAGGGTCGGGTCAGGTTGGGCTCAACCCTGGACCGAACCTAAATATATTTGAAGGTCCGGGTTTCAGTTCGGGTAGTGATCGGGTTAGGTTGACCCAACCCTAACCCTACCCTACTTGTAAACGGGTTAACCCTAACCCTACCCTACCCTATATGTTAAACCGGGTCAGGTCGGGTCGGGTTAGGACAATGTTTCTATGGTGTGGTCCACCTAAGATTTGAGCTAGCTTCATTTTTGGTATCATATCCTAAAATGATCTTTCAAAATAGTTGGACGGTGTGGATTTAAGACACATAGTCAAGGGCCACCCACCTTCGTGGATCCCAGATGTCACCTAATCCGCTCCCTGCGAGTGTGAGATGAGCGCAACTTTGGTGAGAGTAGGTGAGACCCGGAACCAACCATGTGGGTGAGACCCTAAACATGAGGCTCACCTCGATGTATATATTGTAAATCCATGCCGTCCATCTACATTTCCAGATTATTATAGGACATAGTCCCAAAAAGGAAGCAGATAAAAGCTTTAGGTAGACCACACCACAAAAATTAGTGGTCATTGAACTCTCACCATTAAAAAGATTCTAAAGCCCACCATAATGTTTATTGACCATTTAACCTATTGATAATGATATATAGATATTTATAAAAGCAATAAACTTGTATAAACAGGGCGGTTCGGGTCGGGATAAACGGGTCGGGGTACGGGTCGGGTCGGGCGGGTTTGGCATGTACCCTAAACTGGTTTAAAAACGTACCTAAATTAAAAACATACCTAAATTAAAAACGGTCCAGCCGCATCTACTCGGGACCGGACCGTTTTGTTAGCCGGGTCGGGTCGGGTGGGTTGGGCGGGTTAACGGGGCAGATGTGCAGCCCTAGGGATGGAGTATCTTTCTCCAGGCTTAGGGTTGGCCTGGTGGACCCACCGTAATGTTTATATGGTGTGTCACCCTGTGTTAGGCTCAGGCCGTAAAAATCATCCTCATCCATGATTGAAGTGGACCACCAGATTGGAAACAATGTACATTACAGTACTTATCCTCCAAAAATTTCCCTTGCTATGGCCCAATCAGGGAAAGGTCACATTTTTGGACCCTAGACTAAAATTTATGTGTGTCATCTAATATTTGGAGTAAATTTTATATAATTATCATGGCATACCATGTAAAAATCAAGGCTGGATGTCCCAACTGTTCCCTTTGGCATGGCCCATGGTGTACGATGTATGTGTCTTTTATTTTTTTCCTATAGAGGGTCAACATTTACCTGTACACTTTCCAGTGGTGTGGTCTACCTAAATAATGGATGGCGCTGATCTTTTGGGCCCTGAACGTAGAATAGCTTAAGGCACCTAATAGTCCGGGTAGATTTTACACAAAGATCACAATGGGACCCAAACAAGCTGCCTATCCTTAATTAGACAGTCGAACCTGAAGTTTGAAAAATTTCCTTTTTGAAACAAAAGCGGGATGGGCTTTTGAACATCTAGGCCAAGCCCAGCACGCTTTACAAACAGGCTCTGATTTGAAGACCAAGACCAGACTGAGGGCCTGATCCTACAGCCCAAACCCAGCTTCAGGCAGGCTAGGGCTGAAAGCCTGAAAGGCCAGCCCTCACTAACAAACGATCCAATCCATTCTGGGATCAGTCATCCTCTCTGACAAACCATCAATGGACATTGATCAAATGGTTAATATTATTTAAATTAGTGACTTTTTTGCATGGTGGCCCACTAAATGTACGCCGGACCTAATGAACGGTCTAGATCAATGGTTTGGACTGTCTAAGTGTGCCAATGCAAATGGGAGCACTATAGCTTATGGTATGGCCTGATACCATTAATTCCAGTAGATATTTTCGGTATCAGCTGATCCCAACCCTACTGTTGTGGCCCACCCTGATGAACATCCTTGGTTTGGCACATGTGTAGTATATGAGTTTGGCACGTGCGAGTTCAAATGTCAGTCGAAGGTCATTCAAGTCTTCGTGACTTGGGGTGATCACATTAACTACGACGATATGATTGCTCCATTGCACCGTGTTTTCATGGGGTTTTCACATCAAAGATGATTTCCAAATCAGCTTTTGCTTTCTCTCTCCTCTTGATGGGCCAATATTTCCTTGAGATTTGTTCGGTACACTAGCGGATCCTGATCATCCATACTCATGCACACTTATTTTCTATACACACGTCCATTTTCCCTTATCCAACCTGGAAAACTAAAGATAGTTTTTCCCCATAAGTAGCTTGATTGCATACGTGGCATGAATGTTTTCCCACCATTGATTTTTTTTTTCACATGAATTTTTGGCAGAAGAATCAGATAGATGTGATAATATTTTAACGAAATTTTTATGGGTTATGATCTTTCAAAGGTTCATCGTTATTTTAACGGTTTAGATTGGATTAAATGCATTTCATGTGTACATTATATATGTGCTTATCTATGGGTGTAATGCTCTTGCAGAGTATCGAAGTTCTCCTCATATGTTTCTCCCAAGAAAAACTTTGAAATTCTGGCAGAGGTAGAGTGTTATACTTCACACGCATTCACTTTGGATATGTGAATCCATCGTACGTTTAACATAAAATGAACCGTCCAAATAGTTAGAGCTACTTTAGATGGGCCACGTTAGAACTTTCAGATTGAAATGATCTCATGACGATCCGATTGATGGACATGTGATGATAGACGTTTAGAATGAATAAACAGTCAACGGTTGTAATTCAACAATGAATTTTCGTTAGTCATGCTTAGTATAATCCAATCAATTCGATTGTAGGATTGACCTCTCTAAAGTTGTCCCCACACCTCAAAAAGTCTAAAGCAGTGTTAGAAATACGGCAGGTGTACATTTTTTAGTGCATGCGTATGAATCATCGTAGTCTCACAGAGTATCAAATAGCTCACCTGGACCGACCCCTATGTTGGTTTTACACCATTTAGATAATGATCGAGACTTTTGAACAGTACACTTGGCCATCAAAATCTCTGAACTTATCATGGAGGAGCAGAAGCGGAAAAAATGAACTGTAAGATTTTAAACTAACCATCTGATTTTTTTAGCCAAATTTCGACTCATCAGCGTGATTTTTTGAGATATTTTCCATTGGATGAGTTACGTGAAGCCATCTAGCTTGTCCAGATATTATTTAACTCATCCAATGGAAAATATCTCAAAATATCACGCTGATGAGTCGAAATTTGGGTAAAAAAATTAGATGGTTAGTTTAAAATCTTACAGTTCCGTGACTGCCACACATGCAATGGCCGAGTCACTGCCATTCTCTAAAATGTGTAGAACTAACACAGGAATCTCCTGCTAGAAATGAAATCGCCCCTTTACCAAAGAGTTGTGATGATTTTGACCAATGATTCCCCTCCCTTTTTGGCGGGGAGATGGTACGGTTGAGCGGTAAGAATCGGAATATGGTAAAGCCATCTCGACCACACATTTTACGTACTGATTTCCCAATCAAAACCGTCCACCTAGTGCCCCACATCATGAATAGCCCATATTACGAAATTCATAGTTACCTAACTTTATTGTCTGTCAATTCTCTTCACTTTCAGCCACTTTATTTCCACCATTAGCCTAATTTCTTTACATCTGTAAGTTTAAAGGCCAGTTTGAAGAAGATAGGACCGTTAAATATTAGATTTTTTAATATAATCTTTTATCCATAGTAAGATCCACTAGATGGACGGTTCCGATTGAGATATGATCATTTAAAGACATACAGTTCTATGATGGCTCTACCATAATCCAGTAGTTCGGGCTCTACCGTACTATCTCTGTCTTTTGGCCACGGATTTGGAACATCGACGGCCTTTGGTGGTTTTCGCCATCCAAGCACCACTTTTTTACCTAGTGTTGGAGACAAGCATGATTGGTTTTTGGGGTGGGCCCCACCCTACAATTTTATCGTATTGGTTATCGTGACCTGACACGTGTACCGTGTCCGGGTGTACATGGTCTCCGTCACAGGGTCCAAGTCTTCGTTGATCTGTCCTCTCAGTCCACACAGAAGGGACAAGAGGGGAGTGATATAGTTCATCACTATCTCTTGAGTGGTGGTGATTCATGTACTGTACACGTGGCATGGTCATCTCTGATCTAGACGGTCCAAACCATTGGACCCCAAGTGTACGGTGCATGTTACAGACCGTAATCTTCAACATGCCTTTTTAATGGATGTGAAGTGATTGTCTATCGAGCCTTTAAAAGGTTGATAGGTGGGGCCCACCTTGAAAGATAGCCTCGTGTAAAGATCAGGCCACTTTAAGGTGGGGGCCAACATTTATGCATGTGACACATTGGCCCCATGTGCAACATGGATGGTAGCTTCAAATGTCCATTCACATTCATATGGGAAGCGGATGAAGCACATCCAAAGCTTGAGCGAACCACAACACACGAAGTAGTAGGGATAACGACGACAACCGTTGAAACCTTCCCAGGGCCCACCAGAATGTTTATATGCTATCCAATAAGGAAAACACAAATATCACCTCCATTCAAAAGTCTTGTGGCCCTTGAAAAAGTTTCTAATGGTGGCAATTCAATCACCATCGTTTCTTGTGGTGTTGTCCACTTGAGCTTTTGAACGGCTTCAGTTTTGGGTAGGGCTGCACATCTGCGGAATTAATCCGACCGACCAGTCTTATCCAACCCGGTAGAAACTTGATTCACCCTGATCCGGGAGAGAAGGATTCCGTCCCGGGTGAATGTGGTTGGATCTTTTTAATTTAGCTGTAGTTTTTTATACACACCAAATCAAACCGATCCGACCTGTGTATACCCGACCCATTTCACCCGACCCGAACCTCCTCGAGTTTTGTCAGAGTATTCTAAAAAAAAAAAAAGAAAACCTTTGAACTGGTGATATTGTGTTGAGAGAATACTATAGTGATATTGTGTAGAGAGAAATCTAATTCCATCTAAAAAACTTTATCCTGCTTTGTGTAGGACAAGGAGGATAAATCTTTAATTTAAAATTTATAATATGTTTTAAAGTTAAAAAATGTTTATTGGTGATATTGTGTAGAGCGAATATTATTTTTTACGGTTAGAAATTAGTTAAACACATCTTTGTTAATATACAAAGAATGCGAATAAACAGAACTCAGTCCTAACCCAACTTGACCCGAGCTGGTTTAGCATATAGGGTCAGGTAGGGTTAAGGTAGACCCTTTTGCAAGTAGGGTAAGATTATGATTGAGTTAGTCACAACCCAAACCTAAATCAAAACCTTTAAAATATGTTTAAATTCAGTTTAGATTGAGCTCAACCTGACCCTAACTCGACCAGTGTGAACGGCTTATACGCTAAATGAGCGTGCAATACTGATGAATCCGTTTTCATAAAACACATCCATCAGGGTGGGCCACAGAGTGACCAAGACCACCCAGCTTGTTGTTGGGGTCACCAACCAATCTCGTTCCAATAATCGCAGTGACAGATGGATCGTAACCATCAACTCGTGTCTATCAAATGGATGGTTGATACAGAATGGTAAATGCTCCCTACTTGTGGGATGGTTAAGATCACCAAATCAATGGAGACATTTTGGCTATGCTACATCCATAATGATATCTGATTTGAATGGTCAAGATTACCGGACATGTGTGCCCATTGTTCGTTGGAGAAACCACCATCGTTTTTGAATCGGTGGTGAACTATCACCGATACACGAGACATGGACGCGTCAGCCATGGCCAATAAATAGTGAAGAACTGATCATCTGCAGACAAGGTATCAGAACTTTTCGTACCAAACCGTCTTTCACGGCAACAGGCCCACTCGTGCAGGACATCAGTATCATCAATGCTGTATGGCCCACCACCAACATCACGGATGCGGATTGCCTGGAAGCTAGGTGGAACCCAACATGATGTCAGTGAGAAATCTACTCCGTCCATCCTTTGCCAAATCATTTTAGGAGATGGGCCCATAAATGAGGCAGATCCAAAGCTCAAGTGGGCAGAATGAACTTGGAGTGAATGGCTTACTAGGGTGTTTTTTTTTCTTTTTTTTAATTATTTTTTTTATGAGACTAAATGAAATGCATTAGAAATTTATATATTATATTTGGATGAGAGTGAACGCGAGGAAGTGAAATCATTGGAATTTTTAACACATAGGGAATGCTTGCCAGCACACGGATCTCACGAGAATTTGTGAGTACTTTTATTTAGAACTTATCACATGTGATGTGAGCTCAAAATCTGAGTTGTCCATGCGATGCAGTACCTAAAAAAAAAAACTTGAGGCCTAACTTTTACCTTGATCCAAACACTTTGGTGGCAATAGAAAACAATTTTCTTACCTTTCTCTCTCTCTATTGTGGGCCCCACCGTAATGTGTGTCAGACATCCACACAATGCATTTGGTGTGTCCTCTCTAAGTTATGGGACGTGCCAAAGATTAGCCATATACAAAACTCAAGTGGGCCATACCATCTAAAACTATGTGAATACATGTCTAAAACATCTAAACTCACTTTTTGGGGCCCACCTGATTTTTGGATATGACTGAAACTTGGTTTGACCCTTCATCCAAGTGGGACACACACAATGGATGGGCTGGATTTGTGAACCCAATCTTGATGGGCCCAATAAATGTTCATGAAGGTTTTAATGGGCAGGAAACCCCTCTCAATTGTTGTATATGGTGTAGCCCACCTAAGTCATGGATTGACCTAATTTTAAAACCCATAGCCCACTATGGAATGGTACGTCTGATTGATGGGGTAGATGTTCAATAGACATCATGGTGGGGCCCACAAAACTCTACTAGCTTCACACACGTATAAAGACATCACAAATCTGTGATGTTTAATAGAATGATTTTAATAAGCCCTTTGAAATATATACTTTAGCAAGAAAAGAAATAAAATTGAGCCTTGCCTAGGCCACAATGATAAGGATCACCAACAAGCAACTTGCCAACATTTTACAACCGTCCATTTAGATCATTTTATTAGTGTGATTTTATTGATATAACCAATAATTGATTGTTTTTAGTATTATTAACATGCCTCATTCAAAAGCCCAAGGGAAATGGCCACAGTTGAAACCTCCTTGGGGTTCGACCATGACCTTTGTATGCCATTCATACCGTTCACAAGGTCATTCCTACTTGGGTGGACTGAGAAACACAAATATATCAACCTAACCCAAAACTTTTGTGGCCTCACTGATGTTTCAACAGTCGGTGTTCAATTATATCACTGTTTTCTGTCATGCGGCCCACTTGAGTTTGGAACTGCATCATTTTTGGGCCATATCCTAAAATGATAGGACAAAATGGATGGACCAGGTGGATTTCTCACAAGCATCGCGGTGTGCCCCCACCTAGCTTTCCGGTGCAAGAAGTTCCTGCAATGGCTGTCACAAGAACACATGAACCCCACGCTCTTTGGGCTTATAGTGATATTTATGTAATATCCACTCCCTCCATCCATTTCTCTAGCTCATTTTAGGAGAGGATTCAAACGGGCCACAACACAATACCACAAGATCGTTACAAGAATCGTTACCAACCCCAAGCTCTGTGAGGCCCACTATCTCCATTCTGTCCATCTGATTCTAAGTTTAAGACATGAACCCAAACACTATGGAGATCCAAAATTGAAGTGGGACACTCCAAAAGAAACATCTTGTTACAAGAATCACCTTCAACCCCAAGCTCTATGGGGCCCACCATGAAGTTTGTATTAGGTAGTCTCTGTCCCTTCGTTTCTCTGGCTCACTTTAAGACATGAGCCAAAACATAAAAGAGACCCAGAGCTGTAGTGGCCCACACCACAAGCAATGGTAGAAATCGAATGCCCACCCTTAAACCCTCCACAGGGCTACAAAAATTTTGGAGTAGACGGATCCAAGGCTTGAGTGGACCACACAGTGGCATTAAAAACTTCTTGGGATCCACAGAAATTTTGATCAAGCTGATATTTGTGTTTTTTCCTCACTACCTGTGGTGTGTTCCACTAGAGTTTTAGACGCCATGGGGTTCCCATACACAAACCTATTGGTAGGTGTCCTACAACTATCATTCCCTGTGGTGTGGACCAACTTAGTTATGGTTTTGGTTGGTTTTTTGCCACATGGCTGAACTTTGATAGGCACACCTTATAGACGGAGTGGATCTTGTACAGCCCACATGGTGGCTCCAACAAGCTTGGGTGTTTTACATGCTGCTCAAAACTATTCTTGCAGTAGAATCCAGTTCTCCTAAGGCATGGACCAACTAATCTAGATGGAGCTAACATGTTGTATATGTGAAATCTACCACTACGCCAAAATCGCATTTTTGCGACGGACCAAGTCCGTCGCAAATCTGTATTAGCGACGGACTTTGTCCGTCGTATGGGCCGTCGCAGTTTACTATGTGGCAAATTTTAAACGACGGATTATGTCCGTCGCTTTTAAACGACGGATTACGTCCGTCGCTAAATTATGTAAAGCGACGGACAGCGTTCCGTCGTACAAAATTGTTGCGACGGACATCGGTCCGTCGTACAAAATTGTTGCCACGTAAATTGGTCCGTCGTTAAATTTATGGGCGACATTTATTTAGGAATTTTAGCGACGGGTTTGGTCCGTCGCTAAATTTTCTGAACGCACACCTACTAGTTCGAATTTATTTTTGAATCTATTGCACCTGATAGTCATCCAAATTATTTAAAACAAAAAAAAAAAAAAATTAAAACCTAACAAATCATAATTATATCATATATGAAACTTAAAGTCCTTACATTTCTAGTGAAAAATAATCTGAATATTTGTTACAAATCTACACATTGAAGTGAACCATTCTCCATAGAATGAGCAACTAGGCTTTATTTTGTTCCCAATATTGAAACCAATCTCTTGACCATACGTGAAGCTAGCCTTCATTTCTAATCTTTCCTTTATAGCTACTTCTACCTCATACGTTAGCAAATCCATCAACTGGCCCACCTGCAAAATCCAGAATATAAAACATAAAGAGTATCAGTATTATAATGTAAGAACAAAAAAGGAAAAACAACAACAAAAGACAATGAAGCACCACCTACTCGTAAGAAATGCTATGAAATTGGAAACCTAGAGGCAATTCCATTTGATCCTCTTTGGATAGAGCATTCACAAACAAAGCCAACAAGCAGAGAAATTTTTAGTCAGCAGAGTCGAAGTAAAAGCGTGGACTGATCTGAAAATGAAAATAGAAATCCAAAACTGATAAGCATATAAATGCATTCAGCATCACTGAAACCAATTTACAAGTAAGAGAAACGATAGTTACTTGGATTGGAGGTAACTTGGGTCGAAGTCCTCCATACTTTGTCTTCAGCTCTTCCTCCTATAGAATACAAAACTCCTAAAATGATCTGGATCTAAGACTCAAATGAGCCGCAATAAATGATGAACGGTCTGGATTTAACATCTAGTGGGCAAAAGACAATCACAATTGAGGAAAAGGCTGGCATAGAGCATTTCTGAACTCAAATGAGAATTTCTATGATCAATGTTCTCAAAAAGTTGAATAATCGAATCATAAAATCAGATCATAGATCATAACATAATATCATTTATTCACAATCAGGGATGATGATTGATCCTGATTTGTGACCGTACATTATGAAATACCATCTAAGAGATGTATATCGATTTATCATTTAAGATATACTTTCACACGCGTGCACACACACACACAGAGGATGTGGATGAGTCATGGATCATAAACTATGGGCCTCACTTGTTCAAATTGAAAACCCACGTACACTTGCAGAGAGATTCACATTACTTGAACTAAACATCTGAAGTACTCCACGCCCAGCTGACTAGAAAAAATCGTCACTAGTTCTTCCAAGCCTGCTAGACAAATACACAGTCTAACACCGTTAATTAATAATTAAGTTGGGCCATTCAGCCTCTTATATTTCAAATCCAAAACCTCCAGATTGTAAGTTTGGACATGTGACTTGAGGCATGATCACTCAATCAAGTTCAAAATATTGATCTAAACTGATGCTATAAATCTGGGTTTAATTTCTTTACAATTGATTGACTTACCTTCAGAGGTGAAGAGTCCTTCAAAATTATTGTGACTTAGATCAAGGCTCTTGAGGGATGAGAGTGCACCCAAATACAGCAGAATGCTTTCGTTCAAGGAGTTATCACTTAGGTCAAGGTGCTCTAGCTTGCTCAATCTGGACCATCTTTTGAAACCTGCATGCGGGTGACGTCATGTGTTTAAGGCCTTCTTAGAACAGGGAAAAATCTCAACCATTCTTAATATTTCATTAGAAAAATAAATAAATTTCCTCAAACGCAACATGCCGAAGAGGAATAATTACAACATCTTGTGCTAAGCATCAAACAGATAGAGCGAATAATTACAAAGGTTAAAAATGCTTCCCTAGGAGATGGCCTCATATCTCAACAACTCTTTTTTTGTTTTTTCTAGTCATCATCATCGTCATTGAAGCCTTATACCAAGTTATTGGCTTTGGCTTGTTTTTTCAAGTCCAAATTGAAATTGATAGAATTACAACTCAGAACCGAGAAATCCCGGATATGAATGCTAACGAGTTTTCAATCTGGCTATTTCCACTTCATTACACTAATAACTACAGTACATTAATAAGTGCTCCAAATGCACCCTTAGAGATGCATGTATATACCTTCACATCTCGGTCCAAATCCAAAATGGCACTGTTGAGTGCGTTTGGCTGCACTATCACATCGAATTTCAATTATTAAATTTCGATTCCCCTGTTAGCATTTGTATTCATGTTACTTAGCTTCAAGTTCAAGGTAACATAGTTAACTTCCATCATTTCCTCCTTAATTAGATAAAAAAAAATTCACAACTCAAATCATTTGGCTTTCCTATGGTAGCCTTGATTTCATCAATAAAGGTTAGATAGTTAAGACCATCAAAGAATAAATTACATAAAAAGCCAAAAGAACAAACGTAACTGTAGTTCCATGGGATGTTTGCAATTCAATTTACCTGGCCAAATGGATGCAGCCCTGTTTCAAATCATCAAGGAAGGAAGAATGTTAAGATTGTAGGAGATAAAGGTACCTTCATGATCAACCCAACCACCCAGGTAATTCCAGGACAAATCGAGGCTCCGCAGTTCTCCAAAGGAAAGAAGTAAGTCAGCATTCAGATACCATTCTCCCAACTTCCATTCCCTCGTCTGGTTGAGAGAAATTTCAGTCACTCGGCCGCCTGTCACATTGTTGCATTTGATTCTTTCCCAACTACAACAGTCAGTCCCATCCTCCGCCAAGTCAGGTCTCAGTTTTCCAACATTAAATACTGTTATTGCCAATGCCAAAGGATTATTATTGTCACAAGCTCATGCAGAAGAGAAGCCATACAAAAATTTTCTGCCATTCTTGGGGAGAAAGCCATAGAAGTTTTTGAACAACAAAACCCCTTTTGAGTTCAGCTGGAGAACATGGGTGCAGGTGCTGTCATCATTTCTACATCCCAAAACATTGATGAATATTATGTCAAAATTGAACATAATATCGATAAGAACATTAGCAACCAAACGAGAAGGTCTCCAGTCAAAACAACATATCGATAAGAACATTAGCAACCAAACGAGCATATTTAAGCAAGCATAAACAAAATATTCTCTGTCCAGTTATTCATAGACGTGTGGCCCACCTGATGAATGGACCAGCCTGATTTTTAGGCCACAACACAAAGTGGACCCAACCAATGATAAACCCAAATTTCACATATATACAGCACATTGGCAGATTTGGTAAGATGGACTTGAAATCCTACTCTCACAAGTAGACATCAAATTTCTCAAATAAGTGGCTTGAATTATGATATCCTATTTTATAATATTGGATAAAATAATGTTTAAACAAAACAATATTAGCACAACAATCACCAGTAAAATGAGCAACAAATGTCTAATTGTGACGAATGGATTGCAAAAGGCTCTGTTTAATGTATCACCACTTTGGCATGGATGTTTTGAAGAAACAAATGTTGAACTCATTTAAATTAATTAAAAAAAAAGTGCTTATCCAGTGGGTTCCACTGTTCTAGGGATGAACCCCATTGTGGATGAAGAATAGCTCGAAAAATAGCACACTGATCAGACAATCTCGACCAACTGATTTCACACTGCTGAACATTTTCTGTTAATAGTTCATTTGTCAGCCACCAATCGGCATATGCCCTATGCGTGATTTTGATGGCTCAGCTTGATTTAAACATTTAGATGAGTTGCCACAATTTAGTTGAGTTGCTAACACAGTGTCTAGCCAAAAAAACAAATTCAAAAACAATTTATTTAGGAGGAATGATCAGATATTCCCCAGCATGTTGCCCACCCATGCATGCATGCACAACTCGAATTAGTAGAGTTGCTAACACATACTTAGTCTAGCCAAAAAAAACAAACTCAAAAACAATTTATTTAGGAGGAATGATCAGATAGCCCCAACAAATTCAAAAACAATTTATTTAGGAATGAGCAGATGCACCCTGGCATGCCATGTGTGTACCACATCAGAGATGGCAGATATTGGCCCCACCATGAACATCAGATAGCAAAAGATTCAGGGTGGACCACTCATCATGCTGGAGACACACCCATACAAAAATTATGGACAGTTTTTAATCAGACCTTCTATTGGCCTGATTCAATGTACAATGTGTGGCCCACTTGATGAGTGGACCAGCCAGATTTTTGCACCAAATGAATTTCATGACCACCATTTCCAAGGCTCAGATGTATCAGAATCGTGACATGAGGTCCTTGACTTACCCTCCACTCCTTATGTATTTTGGACCGAATTACTCAATCGCTTTTTTTTCTTTTTTGGAAAAATAGAAACAAAAACAATTTCATGAAAGTGATTCTGAAAACTGACCTTTGCCACCTGACTCATCATAGAAAGCACCTCATTACGACTCTTCTCACTCAAACACATCGCCATCCTCTCTTTCAAGTCCTCAAAGCTGCAATCATCCTGCAATGAGATCTCCAACGATGGGAACCCTGCCGACGCCGCCCCCAACAATGACGAGGACTCTCCATCACCAGCCGGCGCTGCAGCCCACCAAGAGCAATTCCTCTGACGCTTCAGGCTCCGCCATGGGCTATCAATCCCGATCCTCCTTCCCTGCAAGCTGTCCCTCTTCGCATTAACCACCGACTCAGATCGGGCTTCCTCATCCCAGGCAGCAACATCACAGCCGCACGATCTAGGGTTCTCAAACAAAAAGTTGAGCCAAGCAGTGAGTGATGTATATAACGTCCTGATCGTCTTCTCACGACGGATCTAGACTTTCCGGGAGGACTTTGATTGTTCGATTTCGAATGCTTTGAGATGGCGAGTGGCTTTAGATTTGGAGGCGGACGGGAGGACGGAAGGTCGGCGGCGGCATGGGAGTAGTGGATTTTTTGAGAGAGAGAGAGAGAGAGAGAGAGGGGGGGAGACAGAGAGAAAAGGGAGGAAGGGCGGGAGATGGTAGAGAGTGAGAGGGAACGAGGGATTTGGGGATTTTTAGGGAACGGGGAATCGGATTGCATGTGGAGTCACTCCGCATACTCTTATCGTGCGAAGTAAACTCAGTTGGGCCCACCTAGAATGTATGTGCTTTATCTATTCCGTCCATATGTTTTTCCAGCTCATTTTAGTGGTTGATCCCAAAATTTAAGCATATCCAAATCTCAAGTGGACCATGCCACGGGAAACAGTGGGAATAATGATTTCCACCGTTGAAACCTTCCCAGGCCCTACAGTGATGTTTATTTGTCATCCAACCAGTTCATAAGATCACATGGATATGGATGAAGGGAAAACACAAATATCAGCTTGATCCAAAACTTCTATGTCCTCCGAGAATTTTTCAACGGTAGACATTCAGTTCACACATTTCTTGTGGTGTGGTCCACTTTAGATTTTGATATGCTGCATTTCATGGCACCATACCTAAAATTTTCTGTTAAGATAGATGGACGGAGTGGATAAAATACATAAATCACTGTGGGCCCCACAGAGTTTATTCCGCACGCTAGGTGCGGAGTTACTCAATACGCAATCCGCTCCCACGGGACGGGGCGTGAATTAGGTGTTACCCCGGGACAGCTTAGTGGGTGTTACCCCACCGTATGGCCCACATGGATGATATTTTGTATATCCATGCCGTCCATCTGTTTCTACAGCCCATTTTAGGATGATGTTCCAAAAATTATGTAGATCCAAATCTCAAGTGAACCATAACACTAGAAATAGTGTAATTGAATGCCCCGCCATTAAAAATTCCAAAGAGCCCATAATAAGGTTTTTGTAATGTTTATTTGCAATCAAAGCTCTTGATAATGTCAATAAAGTTTTGATGAAGGGAAAATATAAAGATCAGATTGATCCAAGACTTTTGTGGCCCAAAAAACGTTTTTAATGGTTATATATCACTGTTTCTAGTGGTATGGTCCACCTAAGATTTGGATCTTCTTAGGATTTTGGATCACATCCTAAAATGATATGAAAAAAGAGATAGACGGTGTTGATATATAAAAACTACAACAAGATGGGCCCCACACGGTTAGGGTAACACCCACTAAGCTGTTCCTGGGGTAACACCTAATTCACACCCCTTGGCTATGGGGCCACTGGCCGGTGCTTTGTGGGCCCCTCCATGATGTATGTGTTTTATCCACGCTGTCAAGCCATTTCTGAAGATTGTTTTAGTGCTTGATCCAATAAATGAGTCAAATCTAAATCTCAGGTGGACCACACCACAGGAAAATAGTATTGATTGAATGTCCACCATTACAAACCTCGTAGGGCCCACTATATTAATTATTTGACATCCAACCTCTTAATTAGGTCATACAGACCTGCATGTAGGTAAAAAACAAATATCAGCTTGTTCCAAAACTTCCGTGGCCCTCAATAAGTTTTAACAGTGGGTGTTCAATTAAAATTGTTTCTTGTGATGTGGTCCACTTGAGATTTGGATCTACCTCAAATTTGGGCTCATACCATAAAATGATCTACGAAAATGTATGGATAGAGTGGATGAAACACATTCATCATGGTGGGGCCCACAGAGCACCGATCACTTGGCATTGACTGGTGACCCTGTCACTAACCAATCCATCTGATATATTTTATGTATATCGAATCCATCCATCTGTTCTTTTATATCATTTTAAGATGCAATAGAAAATATTAGAAAAGATCAAATTCTCAATGACTAGATTAGAGTTTGGGGTCCAATGACTATACATTTATTAGGTTTTCATGAGGTCAACAAGTTACAGCGTAATTTGGACCTAAAAATTTGGCCTAATTTGGAAATTTAATCCATTCACTCTATTATATTCATCAATAACTTTGATTTGACTGGTCACTTGCCCTGATCAAGTTTAAGATGAGAAAGATACTAAATAAATAAAATTGATCAATGATGGGCCATATCTTGTAACCTAACCATTAGATTTGAGTGAAATTTAATCTAAACATCTAAAGTCATTTACTTTTCAATTTGGACCAATCAGATTGTCCAAAATTTGTCTAGCTCTAGACAAATTGATTGTACACATTTAAAGAGTCTTTTATACGGATATGATTCGGGCTTAATTTTGTTTTCAATAATAATTACCACGTTCTAAACATATCTGACCATTCAGATCAAGTTTAGGATGACTTGATCATAGAATTTGATCAATCTCATCATTATAAATTTTCCTTGCAATTAATTAACATCATTATATTAGGGCCTTCATTTTTTGCACCAATGAACATGTATGTATGCATAAACCAATCTGATAACCAGTTAACTGAATGAGTGTAATTTTTCATTTTCAACTATCCAATAAATGTCCACCAATAAATTTGGCCCACTCATTTCAAATTTCTCGCTTTTATTTAAACCACAATTTTTTTCCAACATTTTTTTTCAAAACCGGTAAAATTTCTTTTTTTTTTTTATCAAATATTTCAACTTTTATTTCTTTTGAAAATATCATTTTTTTAATCAAACTTCTTAATTTTTTCGAAATACAAAATCTTAATTTCTTTATAAAAATTTCAATTTTATTCGAACTTCTCAACTTTTTTCAAATGGTCATTTTTTTTGTTTTAAATCTCAATTTTTTGAATCTTATTATTTTTCTAAATCTTATCAATTTTAATTTATTTTCAAACCTCTCAACTTTTTTTGTTTGAAAATCACAAATTTCTTTTTTAACTTCACAATTTTCTTTTTCAAAATATTTAATTTTGTGAAAATTTGAAAAGAAATTTCAAACATATTAATTTTATTCAAATTTTTCAATTTTGTTTTTAAAATCTCTTAACATTTTCTTTCAAATTACTAAATCTGTTATTTTAAATATCAAATTTTTTAATTTTTAAAAAATATCAGTTTTTTTCAATATCTCATTTTTCTTAAATTTTATTTTCCGACGGACCTTGTTTGGGGGGCATCTTTTCGGGCTGGGATTAGCGACGGGCCAAATCCGTCGTTAAATAGCGACGGGCTAAGTCCGTCGGAAATTAAAATTTTGCGACGGACTATGTCCGTCGGTAAATCCCGCGACGAAATCCCGCCTTAATTTCGCAAAAGCGACGGAATATTTTAAAATACGACGGATCCGGTCCGTCGTTAAACCAAGCAATTTTTGCGACGGTCAATGTCCGTCGCAAAATCCGTCGCAAAAATGCAATTTTGGCGTAGTGTACTCTACCCATCCAATCTATTCATATGACCCTTCTAACCAAGATAAAAGTACTCTCCAAAAATCACGCTTTTGGGAAACTCAGGTGGACTACACAACGTGAATGCAGAGGTTTTAAGCACATTTACACTTTCCTAATGGTGAGGCCCACCCAAATTTTAGATCAGCGTGATACTCAGAATCAAGGACTCACATCAGGTGGTAGACTCACGAGAGTTTCAACACGGGTTTGAGTGCTCATTGTGGTGAAATTCCACTGTAGTGTGAGTGCACGAGTGTGTGTGGGGGGTGTTAACTAAAAAAAAAAAAAAAAACCCTAACTTCAGGTGGTGCACCTGATGGGAGTAGGTGGATCTCATCCACATGAAGTGGTTCATCCATGTTAACATGCAACAATGTAGGTTACTGCAAAACAACATCCTAGCTTGATAAAGGGCATTGCATTCTTATATGGCCATCTGAATATCACCCAATAATAAGATTTATGTGAGTTAATATATATATATATATATATATATATATATATATATATATATATATATATATATATATATGACTTAGTTTGGTAAGCACAATCGTAAAAGTAACTTCTCTTATAAAAGTTATACTCATGAGTTTCTTTTTTTCTTTTTTCTTTTTTTTAATTTTTAATTTTCTTTTTTCTTTTTCTTTTTTACTTCTCTCTCTCTCTCTCTCTCTCTCTCTCATCTATACATGTGATGGATGGTCCATGTCAAAGGAGGCCTAACGTGTTGCACAATCCACATCGAAGGTAGGGTCCACTCAATAGATGGTTTACATCAAAGGTGGGCCCCACATGATGGATTACTCATAATTACGTGGGCCCACATAATAGATAGTCCATATCAAAGGTTAGCCCCTAATGATAAATGGCCCACAGTATCTGAAGTAGGCACACCATACGATGGATGACCCACTTCAAAGGTGGGCCCGCAAGTTGGATGGTCTACATTAAATGTGTGCTCCAGATGATGGGTAGTGGACATTGAAGGTGGACCCCACATGATGGACAATTAAAATTAATGCTGGGACTACATGACGGATGGGCCACGTCAAGGTGGGCCCCCTACATAATGGGCGGTCCACATTAATGGTTCGGCCCATTAATGATGAATGGTTCACATCCAATGGGAGGCTTGCACGATGGATAACTCACAATGAAGGTGGGGCCCACAGGATGGATGATAAACATCAAAGATGGGCCACTCTGATGATTTTTATGGGCCCAACCTGATTTTACAGGCGATAGATAGAGATATCCACCCTTGATTTTTACATGGCCCACGATGATATTATATAAAAACAACTTCAACCATTAGATTTCAAACCAAAATCTAGGCCTAGGGCCACAATTTACACCTATCCGTGATTCAGGTGGGCCACACAAAACTGAAACAGTTTAGAAGTTGAATGGTGCCTTACACACTGTTTCCAATATTGTGGACCAGTTGAATCATGGATGGGGTTGATTTTTGGGTGTTCGGCCTAACATGGGGTGATGCAACTGGCGATTGGAGTGGATTTTAGATAAACATCATGTTGGGCGCGACAGAGCGGTGGAACCCTTGCTTGCATGGCCAACTAACAGTACTGTCAATGGCCGAGACCAAGCTGGGCCTGGATTTTGAACTGTTTCGGACCAGGCAGTCGGGCCGGCCCTATTCAACATTCTGATTTTTCAGGCCCGAGCCTGGGCCATTGAGCCATGAACGGAGGGCATATTTGTGTGAGGTCCCACCATGATGTATCTGTTTATCCATTCCGTCCATCCCTTTTCTTAAATCATCTTAAGTGAAGCATCTGATGATGGACGGTTGGATTTCATGAACACATCAGTACTGGGCCCACATCTGTTGGGTACCACCTAGGGCTCCATGTACGGAGATTTATAACTAGAGACAGAATGAACGGCCAAGACTGGAAATGGACCAACATGGGTTCGTTGCGACTAACCAAAGAAGTCAACAGAAGTCTCCCCCGAGAATCCAAAGCACCCTATCTTTCTTAGTGCCCACTCCAGCAAGAAATTTCACTCCACCAACGTTCCGCACATAGAAATCATCATCGCCTCTGAAAACGGGTTATAGCTAGTTTGCCTCATCAAAGTTCATTTTTGTACGCTATTATCCATTTTCTTCTCTCTTTAATTCCGTTTGGTTGCACCCAAATATCATAAAATTTCATAAGATTTTGCACCTAATTAGATTGATTAAACCATGATATTTGATGCAACTAACACACACTGAGTTTTGAGTTCTGTCTAATATCTCTCTTCATCTTCGTTCTATAGAAACTGAGTTGCTTCTGAAAGCTTTGAAAGAGAGACTTCAGCTAGCCTAGGTACATCTTCCTTTAATTTCTTTATTATTATTATTATTATTTTTAATTTAAAATAGATATGATTTGTTTTCCAATGATGGTTGGATCTTCCTAATTATCCATGGATGGTATTTTGATGGAAAACAAGTAGGCGTATGACACCATGATGGTTTGTCATCCCAAAAGTTAGATAGATCCAACTATCGGGTGGGCCAAACCACTGGTAACAATGAAAAATCACCTAAAACCCATCCAAATCTTAATGCTTGGATTGAGTACATGATTTTTAGGGTATCCCATCATCATGGTGGGGCACAACTTTTGGATGGGTTGGATGCCGTACACATACCATGTGGACCCACTAGTTGATCTTTGGAGCTTTTGAAAGGTTGTACACGATCTCTATGGTGGGGCCCACCTAAAGATTGGACTTGCTCTATATATGTGTGTGGTGGGTGTGTGTGCAAGAACATCATGTTAGGGCACACATTTTGGATGGGTTAGATGTCGCCCACGTACCATATGGACCCCACAACTGCCGGGTGCCACCAAGGTACAGCCTTCTCCGTCCAATCAATGGATCTGGACTGTCCATTAGGTCCAATGAACTTTTCATGGGAAACCATGCAAATATCACACCTTTCTTTCTGATGATCTTGATCACCATCTGATCAATGGCCTCTAATATGGCAGCCAAGATCATTTGTATAAAAATAGGTCTAACCAACAATTGGATCCACCTATTTGATAGTTCCCATCTTGTTGCTTATGATTTTAAAGAACCACAACGATTATGCAATAATCCTAACCATCCAAAATGGCTTAAAAAAGCAAGGTTGAATCTACGGTTGATTTCATTATTGACTAGCCTTATTTAGTTTTATTTTGTCACTGTAGCCCTCGAGCTGTTCAAGTAAATAAATAGAACCCAGGTAGGGTTCAACCAAAGATAAAAGAAAATTAATCTCGGCATTCCTCCCTCCCTTAAACATCATGTTGGGCCCAACAGAGAGGTGGAACTCTTGCTTGCATGGCCAACTAACAGTACTGTCAATGGCCGAGACCAAGCTGGGCCTGGATTTTGAACTGTTTCGGACCAGGCAGTTGGGTCGGCCCTATTCAACATTCTGATTTTTCAGGCCCGAGCCTGGGCCATTGAGCCATGAACGGGCATATTTGTGTGAGGTCCCACCATGATGTATCTGTTTATCCATGCCGTCCATCCCTTTTCTTAAATCATCTTAAGGTATTTGCCAAAAACGATGCAGATCCAACGTTCTAGTTGGGCCCAACATGATGGGTGTTCCATCCAAAAATGTGCCTTGCGCTGTGGCTTACCTGAGTTTTGGATCAGCTGATTTTTAGGGCTGTTTTTTTTTTATTTTTTTATTTTTAAGTGAAGCATCTGATGATGGACGGTTGGATTTCATGAACACATCACTGGACCCACATCTGTTGGGTACCACCTAGGGCTCCATGTACGGAGATTTATAACTAGAGACAGAATGAACGGCCAAGACTGGAAATGGACCAACGTGGGTTCGTTGCGACTAACCAAAGAAGTCAACAGAAGTCTCCCCCAAGGATCCAAAGCACCCTATCTTTCTTAGTGCCCACTCCAGCAAGAAATTTCACTCCACCAACGTTCCGCACATAGAAATCATCATCGCCACTGAAAACGGGTTATAGCTAGTTTGCCTCATCAAAGTTCATTTTTGTACGGTATTATCCATTTTCTTCTCTCTTTAATTCCGTTTGGTTGCACCCAAATATCATAAAATTTCATGAGATTTTGCACCTAATTAGACTGATTAAACCATGATATTTGATGCAACTAACACACACTGAGTCTTGAGTTCTGTCTAATATCTCTCTTCATCTTCGTTCTATAGAAACTGAGTTGCTTCTGAAAGCTTTGAAAGAGAGACTTCAGCTAGCCTAGGTACATCTTCCTTTTCTTTATTATTATTATTATTTTTTTTTTTAATTTAAAATAGATATGATTTGTTTTCCGATGATGGTTGGATCTTCCTAATTATCCATGGATGGTATTTTGATGGAGAACAAATAGGCGTATGACACCATGATGGTTTGTCATCCCAAAAGTTAGATAGATCCAACCATCGGGTGGGCCAAACCACTGGTAACAATGAAAAATCACCTAAAACCCATCCAAATCTTAATGCTTGGATTGAGTACATGATTTTTAGGGTATCCCATCATCAAGGTGGGGCACAACTTTCGGATGGGTTGGATGCCGTACACATACCATGTGGACCCCACTAGTTGATCTTTGGGGCTTTTGAAAGGTTGTACACGATCTCTATGGTGGGGCCCACCTAAAGATTGGACTTGCTCTATATATGTGTGTGGTGGGTGTGTGTGCAAGAACATCATGTTAGGGCACACATTTTGGATGGGTTAGATGTCGCCCACGTACCATATGGACCCCACAACTGCCGGGTGCCACCAAGGTACAGCCTTCTCCGTCCAGATCAATGGATCTGGACTGTCCATTAGGTCCAATGAACTTTTCATGGGAAACCTTGCAAATATCACACCTTTCTGATGATCTAGACCATCTGATCAATGGCCTCGATCTAATAGGGCAGCCAAGATCATTTGTATAAAAATAGGTCTAACCAATAAATATTGGATCGATCTATTTCATAGCTCCCATCATGTTGCTTATGATTTTAAAGAACCACATCGATTTTGCAATCCTAACCATCCAATCCATCCGTTGGAAATGGCTTAAAAAAAGTAACGTCGAATCTGCGGTTGATTTCATTATTGACTAGTCTTATTTAGTTTTATTTTGTCATTGTAGCCCTTGAGCTGTTCAAGTGAATAAATAGAACCCAAGTAGGGGTTAAAAGAAAATTAATCTTGGCATTCCTCCCTCCCATAAAAATATCTTCTTCTTCTTCTTCTTCTTCTTCTTCTTTTTCTTTTTTTTTTTTTTTTTTTCCAAATTCCTATAAAACCAGTTTCCACCATAGATTTCTAGGTCCGTTGGTTGTACAACTAGAGTCAGGGTAACTCCCAAATAGTGTCTCGCCTGTTAGCCCAACTGGAAGACGCCTAGGCATATCAGCAGCAGGTCTAGGTTCGAGTGCTAAGGAGACACACTAACCCCACTGGTGGGTGGGTGTATCATGTGACTAACCAAGTGGGTGCGTTGCCCAACTGAGAGGGTGGGTGGGTTGTTATATATTTAAATTTCTTCTTAAGAAACAAAAGTAGCTAGTTAGCTTGTTGGTAAAGACTATCTTGATTGTATAGACGTAGAAGGATTGATACTTGACACCATACAAAATTAATTTAAATTTAAAATTCAAAATAAATTGAAATTCAAATAAAAGAGAGTTTGGCCCCTCATCTTAACTAAAGCCTATCATTTAGAGGGGATATGAGAGATTTCTCTCTTATCAAAAGAAAAGAAAAAAAAAAAAAAAAAAAAAAAAACCCTAGCCTAAAGTAAGAAAAGAGGGGGAGAGATTAAGGACTCCATTTGATAATGTCTTGATATTTTCCTTTATTTTTTATGCATTCTTAGTATTTGACATTGGATCTTCAACATGAATCACTTAAATTAGTCAATCATTCATTAGAAGGTTCAAATTTAGGAATTGCAAGAAAAGACATATTTTTTTGCACATTCTCTTGGTGTAGAGATTGGTGCAGCCCACCTTGATCTATGGAGTATGATTCCAATGGATTAAAGAATTTCCAAGGGTGAAGTATACATGGACCTCGAATTCCAGTTTGATCCGACCATCAGATGGGCTACACTGATCGAGTATAATATAAGCCATTCAATATGACGTTGTGATTTGTGTCGTGATATTGGATAGATCGGATTTGATCAACACCGTTGATCTATTTTTAGGATCTAACCATGTTAAGATTATAAATAATTGATCGATCCGATAAACCAATTGGGCATATCAGTTAAGAGTAATTGTTATTGGTGTTAGTGCACTTTTCTGTGGTATACTAGTGCACCTTATTTATCAATTACGTGCGTCCATGTGTTGTAATGTCGGTTGAGCCTTGGCAAGCTGAAGACCGAAGATTCAAGTGGACAAGCATCATCAAGGAAGAAGAACAGGTAAATGAAATGCCTTGGTGACACCCGGATCCATAGCTTAAGTGGTAGATCGAGTGAAGATAGCCTCGTTTCAACACTGAGGTCATGACATTGATTCCCATAGTGGGGGTGGCTAACATTGTGATGTCACTAACAGGGTGGGTGGGTGCACTAACAGTGGAGTGTGTGGACTAACCCTTAAAAAAAAAGATGCTTGGGTGACCCTAACCCTTAAAACCAAAACACCTTAAAACCTCTAGATGACTTGGACCAACTAGGAACCCTTAGTCATCATCATTAGCCTTAGATCATATAGAAAAATATGGTAAGTTAGGCTAATTAAAGAAGTGCAAGCTGCTGTAAATGAAATAGCCCAGACAGCAATTTTCGAGTGGACTTCGACACATCGTAGTCCAGTCTTAATAGGTTTTCGATCAATCGGAGAATAAATTCGATTAACCAAACATTTGTCTAGCAACTTGTTGAACTCTTTGGACAGTTCTCCGATCAATCGAACACATTTCTTCAATACATCAAAGTTGATGTTTCGATCAATTAGTGATTGGTTCGATCAATCGAGCATATGTCCAGCAACATTATTAAACTCTCTCGACAGTTTTCAATCAATCGAAGTGAATCTTTGATCAATCGAAGTGAATCTTCAATCAATCGAATGGTCATTCTGATTGATCGAAGATATACGAATCTGCTCATTTGTTTACCGTTGGAGATTTATCTATAAAAGCGGAGGAGTTCGTATTTGAGCTTAAAAGAGGAATTTTAAGGAGTTAGAAGCCACCATTATTGAAGACCATTAAGAGCTCTAATCCTAACCCATTGCAAATTATTCTCCTTGTGATTCATCATAAGCTTGGAGCATTCAAAGCTCAAATGAGAATGAACTTGTTTTCTCTTTATTCCTAAGAGTTTAGACACCTTGATTATAGGTAGAACCTTGGTCTAGACACCAGCTAGGAATCTAAATAGGTGTATTCCTCTAACTCCCTACCATTTATAGAGGATTCACTACCTCCTAGCACTTTGGGCATCTCCAATGGAGCATCATATGTAAGGGAGCTGATCGTTGGAGCTGGAGCATTGGCGACGCATCGGTAATAACATCGGGAGAGCTGATTGAAGCACGAGGAGCTGAGATCAAGCAACCTAAGTGGTGTATCAATGGGGCTCAAATCCGATAAGTAAGGTTGTCAATTTGTAAGAGTCCGGCCACTCACTTTCCATGGGGAATTGAGTGTAGAGTTATTTGTCAAACTCGATCTAAGTTCATTTGTCGATCCTTAGCTCATTAGTTGAGCTTAAAAGACTAAGTGTATTTGTTGATCCTTAGCTTATTAATTGAGCCTAAATTTCAAGTTCGTTTGTCGATCCTTGGCATATTTGTTAGGTATAAAACAAGTCTCCAAGGGGAGCCACCAATGCGGGTGTATACGTGTAGGTTGGGAGGAACTTATAAACTCTCCGGTATAGTGGATCCGATTTAAAACATCTAGGTTGGGAGGAATCTGATTTAAACTCCTTAGTGAAATTCGGTGTGCTCAAAGGGTGAGTACTTGAATCGGGAGTGGAGTAGACACATAGTCGAACCACTATACATGCTTGTGTTTGTGATACATTTGAGAACATTGTTATTTTAGCATTGTATGTTTAATGGCTTAATTATGAATGCTTGATTGGAATGTATGCTAGGAACTATATAGTCACATTCACACACAAGATGTGTTTTCACTAATTAGTGTATACTCAAGCTTATATGATCCATTCTCATATAGTCTACATAGGTTGCATAAATTAGGTGCTTGATTAGTTAAATCATTTGATAATCTATGTGCATAGATTAGGTAGTTTAAATATTTATTCATATGCTAGTCTTAGTGATTAGACCAACTTGGGCTTGGAAGGCCGAAGTGTTCTTGCTTACTTAGCTTAAATTGTAGAATAATTTAAGTAGGCGAAAAGAATTTCGAAAATGTCCTAATCACCCATTATCTAGGACTTAGCCATAATTTTAGTAGCTCCGTTAAGCTTCCGCGCATAGCGTAGGTGTCGTGTTAGACGATCTGACACAATTTCAATTGGATCATTAGATGAATTAGATTTGCTCTAATAGGTGATTGATGAGCTCAAATTGTCAACTGAAAAGCATTCAAACTATACAAGGTTGCGTCGGTCAATGGCATTGCCATCCACATGACTTGAAGGCGTTTGGTATTTTTTAAAACTAGTGTTTATGAGCATGACATTTGTGTGATATAATTTCGATAAATATTACCACATCCTTTTTAATCAACCTTGACGCTTTGACTTAAAAATGTGAAGTAATGCTAAAGCTAACGTGCATACTTTCTTATTGCGAGGTCATCAAATACACCTTTGCCTATTATAACCTGTGTTGCTTTCTTCATTTATATCATTGAAATTAGCTACTCTTCCTATAACTCAGTATTCTCACAATGTAAAAGTTCAAGGAATAGAGTATAGAGAAAGGTGTAATGTTTGCTTTATTCACAAAATAGGTGAGGTAGCCTGTTACTGATAAAGATGATTTTATTCCTAATGAAGTGAAATCTGTGCTCCATGACTTTCAAGATATGCTATAATGATTTGCCCAAGGAGTTATCGCCACTGTGGGATATTCAACACACCGTGGATTTGATTCCCTAAGTATCCTTACCTAACTTATAGCATACCAAATGAGTCTGATCGAGCATACTGAATTTAAGCACTATGATGATGAGTTTTTTTTAAAAGGGGGGGTACATTCGAGAGAGCTTAAGTCCATGTGTTGTGTTAGCTCTCCTTAGTCCCATAAGGATGGGAGTTCGCTTATATGCATGGATAGCTAAATTATTAATAAATTTCAGTGAAGTATCACTTTTAATTCCTTGGCTTGATGATTTAATAGATTTGATGCTAGTTTCTAGCAAGCATCTCTCCAAGATTGATTTTTCGTATTTGATACCACCAAATTCGCGTCTGATTTGGTGACAAATGAAAAATGACATTTAAAATGAAGGACAATATCTACAAGTGATTAGTTTGATATTCGGTCTCACAAACGTGGATAACACTTTAATGCACATTATGACCAAGTTGTTTTGCTCCTTTATTAGTAAGTTTGACGTTGTCTACTTTACCGACATTCTTGTCTACATAAAGTTGATCGATGGAAGAGCACCTCAATCACTTGTGTCTTGTCTTCAGAGTCCTTCACTGCGAGCACTTCTACATCAACCATAAAAAGTAGGGGGTGCACACGGTTCAGTTCGGTCCGGTTCTGGGGTGAAACTGGAACTGGACAGTAGAAACCCGTTCAGTTCCAGTTCGGTTCCACGATTCTGGGCTTTTTATAATCCAGTCCAATTGCATTGGATTCCTTGATGCAATGCAATGTGATTGTTATATCTACACTGTCCATCCTCATTGTTAGGCAATGTTTAGGTGGGCCACATTAAAAAAAATCAGATAGATCCAAATTTTAAGCGGACTACTCGACATGAAACAGTGAGGGTTGAACACCCAGAGTTTGGTTCCAGGGTTTGGTTCTACAAAACCCCAAATCGAGAACCGAACTAAACTGACTGGTTCTTTGATTTTCGGAACCAAAACTGGAACCAATGCGCTTCAGAACAGAACTAACCGGTTTCGGTTTGGTTTACCAGTCTCACAGGCTCCATGTGCACCCCTAATAAAAAGTGTACTTTCATGAGTACATCCATGTATCTTTTTAATTAGGGTACACCATCTCACAATGAGCTATTGAAGTGAACCACCAATGTGAAAGCCGTTGTTGATTGGCCAACACATACCAGTATCTCTGAAGTTCATAGTTTTCATGACCTTTCTACATTTTACAGATGCTTTGTGCAAAACTTCAACAACATTATGTCCTTGTCAATTGCATGAAACAAAGAGAATTTCGATGGTAAAGTGCAACAATAAGAGCATTTAAGATGATCCAATATAAAATGATGGAAACTCTAGTTTTGTGCCTTTTGAAGTGAGCTGCAACGCTTCTAATAATGGCATTGGTGAGGTTTTCAGATAAGAGGGTTATTGGATAGCATTTTTCAGCAAGAAGCTCTCTGATGTAAAGCAACAATATAATTTGGAGTCTTATGTCATTATTCAAACTTTACGGCATTGGTGTCACTATTTGATTGGCAAAGAGCATCGTATCTACTGATCATGAAGCACTTAGGTATCTAAACTTTTAGCAGAAGACGAGCAATCATCATGTCAAGTGGAGTACTTATCTATCAGAGTTCTCATTTGTCATCTGTCGTAAGGTTGACTAGGACAATTATGTTGTTAATACCTTGAGCCGTCGTGCGAAGTTATTATCATCAATGTTTGTCATTGTTCTAAGATTCGAAGAGAGATGACGTGAGTATGTGAAAAACAAGCATTTCAGACGTATTTATATAGACATTCTTAGTAGAGAGCATGCAAAAATCCTCATTTTAACATTCATGATGGCTACTTATTCTAGGAGATGCAACTTTGCCTACCATTTGCATCCATCCATGAGCATGTTAATAGAGAATTATATGCTGGTGGATGTAGTTGTCACTTAGGTCATGATAAGACCCTAAATCTCATTAGAGTTAGATACTTTTGGTCTCACCTAAAATCAAATATCACGAAGATTTGTCCGTTATACAAGGTTAACGAACTTGCTAAAGGGTTAAAAGAAAAATAATGAATTGTATCAATCATTATCCTTCCCACTTGCCCCGTGGGAAGATTTTAGCATGGACTTCATTCTTGATTTGTCAAAGACTACCTGAAAAGTTTATGGTGATTGACCAATTTTCAAAGATGACTTATTTCATACCATGTTTAACTATAGTAGAAGCCCTCAAGATTTGCTCAATTTTTTTCTAGTGGTTATTTGTCTTCATGGTTCTCGAAGACAATTTTGTTAGATCATGATATCAAGTTCATGAGCTATTTTTAGAAGACTCTTTGGCTAGCAACGAATACCAAGCTTCAATTCTGTAGTGCTTACCGCCTTCAGACTGTTGGTCAAATGTAAGTAGTCAACTGCAGCTTAGGAAAGTTATTATGGTGTCTTGTACACAATCATATAACTATGTGAGACCTTATAATACTTGGGCTGAATTATCTTATAATAGCTTAATCAATAGGTCCACGGAAATGTCACCTTTTGAAGCAGTGATTGGTACACATTCGTGTCTTCCAGTTGATTTGGTTCCTCTTCCCATAGAGTCAAAACCAAGTGCAAAAGTTGATGATTTCATTCCATATGCAATAAGTGCATGACGAAGTTCAACACAATATCATGATAAGTAATGAGAGTTATAAGTAGCATGCATAACAAGATGTCATTTGATCAAATTTGCATAATGCAACATGGTTATAATTTGTTTTTGTCCTGAATGATTGCTCTCATCTTTTGATCATTGGGTTTGTTGAGAAGTGATTCCTCTGGTAATCCTTGGGAACTTGAGATTGAAAATGATAGCCATTGACTTGGGAGAGTCGTGGTCCATGCATCTCAGTACCTTATTAGACCATGACCATCACAGGTGTGTGGGACACACCTGTGGACATCAGTTCATAAGATTTATGATCATCTTGTGTGAGTGGACTGACTTAGGCCAGGATAGATAGTCTCCACCATCGGGAGTCCTATTTATGCTTTTCCCTTACCCTGCACAAGAGTATGAGTGTGCCATGAATAAAGGATTTAGGTTCGAACCTTTGATCACTCACATTAGTAGATTGAGATCAAGCCAACAGTTTAGGAGCCCATTAGCTTGGACTATGGTCGTGAGATTAAGACTTGATGATGTATGAAAGATTATTTAATCCTTAGATCTGAGGACGTGTAAGGCTCACGATCTTGACTGGTTAGCTTTGACTCTTCCTACAAGGTCCATTCAGGGGCCAATAAAGTCGATGTAGCTGGATACTTCAATGAAGAGCCGTTAATTCTTACACAGACCAATAAGGGATTCACTAGTTTTCTTAGGAATATGTTTATAACTTTAATTTGGATAGATCAAAGACTCATCAAGTGGTTTTTCCGTTGAGCTTAGTACTTTGAATGTTTTAATCACTTTTTTAAGGTTTTTAATTGTTGAAGTATTGTTTTAACCATTAAAACTACTTTGATCGTACTTGATGATAACCTGATGGCCTAAATTTAATAGTTCACTTCTAATTGACATGGGATATGATCATTAGCAGATACGCCATGATAGTTGAAGGATTACATCATGAGTATATGCATGAATGAGATGGATTAATGGGCTTCGTTACAGTAGGTTATACCAAAGTTAGTAGGGCGTCGGAGTATTATATTGGGTGCACCACTTAAACGTTATCCCCTCATTGATATGATCCTATCCTAGAGGAGAGGCAAAACTAGCCTTGGACATTCCCACCCCATGGGATGTGTGAGTGTGAGGAAAAAGAGAAAAAGTCTGAGAGAGAGCGGAGGTCCACTTTATTCTCTTTCATTGTCCTCACACGTGGTCCACTTGTATAGATGGTATAAGTTTTCATTGACACCTACAAGAGGATTAGACATTGAGCTATCTCTATTCTCCGATACTGGGATAGATCAGGGAGAGACTCATTGGTTTAAGAGATCAACATCGATAAATTGGTATTACAAACATCTCCTTCATTGACACTGCATGTAGGTATGATCTTCACCGTTTATATATATTGTTATATTGTAAAAATTTGACATTATTACGAACGAGGATTCTTGGGATGGATCCTATGATCAAATTGTATTCTTATATATTCAGTTCAGTTTATATGTTAGGGACTCAATAGGTGGTACCTTGTAAATTAATGGTCTAGATCACCAAAATTGAAAGCCCCACATGCTACCTCTCTAGGAGAGATAATGACAACTCTACTAATAGAATATAAATTACTTTATTGGTAAATCTCTGATTTTATAATACGTAAATCAAGACGTGATTTTAGAGGGTTTAGGCATGATTTAATTTACATGGTGTTGGCCCACCTAAGTTTTGGATCAATGTGAGTTGATTTAAAACCTACGCTCATCTCTAAAGAGAATGGGAAGGGGTGGACATGATGAACCATTCAATGTTTTTAAAACCCGCAGTCATCTTACAAAATTTTGTACCAGATTCGACGTATTGATGATACTCTTAACTATTGCATGGTTTCCATTTAGGGCCGCTTGGGTCGTAAGTCATTTTGCTGAAGCTTCTTATACCTCAAGTAACTTATCTTGGTTTTTACTTATTCAACAAATAAGCATGTTTAGTAAATAGCAAAAAAGTTGAAAAGTATGTTTGTTTTCCAATTTCACATGAGCAACTTTTAAATATCTTCCATTAATCTCTTGTTCACCTCTTTCTCTATTATCTTCTCATTTAAAAAAAAAAAAAAAAATCTCTTACAGCTTTTACTTATGCATGTAAGGTCTACCTTTAATGTGAACCATCCACCTTGTGAAGTCCACCTTCAACGTACGCTATCCATCATGTGAGGCCCACCATGGATGTAAGATGTATCATGTCGAAAATTGGACATGATCGTCCATCAAGTGGACCTACCTTTAATGTGGACCGTTCATCATGCAGGGTCTAACTCTAAAGTGGGTTGTACACCAAGCAAGGCCTGCCTTGGATGGGTCCTTACCCATGGTTTAGTGGTAGACTCACGAGAGTTTCAACACTAAGGCCATGGGTTCATTACTCATTGTGGTGTGTGGTGTGTGTAAAAAAAAAAAAAAAAGAGGCCTGCCTTAAATGTGGGCAATTTATCATTAGGGGCCGACCTTTGATGTGAATTGTTCATTATGCAGGCCCACCTTGATGTGGATCATCTATGATGTGAGGTCCATCGTTAGTGTTAATTATCCATCATGTGGAGCCCACCTTCAATAGCCACTGCGCATCATGTGGAGCCCACCTCTGATATGGACCATCCTTCATGTGGGCCCCACCTTCAAAGTGGGATGTCCATCATGAGGGGTCTACCTTGGATTTGGGTGATTCATCATTAGGGGCTCACCTTTGATGTGGATCATCCATTATGTGGGGCACACCTTGATGTGGATCATCCATCATGCGGGGCTCATATTTGATGTCCTTTGCCCATCATTTGAAGCCCACCTTTAATGTGGACTTCCATTATGTGGGCCCTAACTTTAATGTAGGCCATTCATCATTAGATGGCAACCTTTGACGTGGACCATCCATTATGTGGGGCCAAATTTGATGTGTGCCATCTATCATGTGGGGCCAACATCAATATTAATTGTCCATCGTGTGGGATCACCCTTTAATGTCCACTACCCATCATGTAGAGCCCACCTTTGATGTGGACCATCCGTCATATGGGCTGCACCTTTGACGTGGGCTGTCTATCATGCTGGGCCACCTTTGATATGGACTGTCCATCATGTGGAGAGAGAGGGAGTAAAATGTAAACAGTAAAAAAGTAATAAGCTAGTTTTAAGAAGATACTAAACTAATATTGATTAAGTAAATAGCTTATTTGCTGCTATAAAAAAAGAATACGAATGTATCCTAAAAGACCGTTAAAAAGAGGAGGTCGAATTCTTAAAAAGAGGATACTGAATTGTGCAGATTAAGTGTTTATTGGTGGCTGTAGTGTGTGCAACCCATGCGAGGTTTGTTGGGCCTAGCTATCAAAGATCTAGGTTGAAGTGTGTACAACACATGAGGTTTGTTGGGCCCACTGCTACAATCCGAACATTGCACACCCAAGTGTAGGTAGCGAAGTAGTAAAATACTCGGTAAGACCGAGGTCGATCCACAGGGATTGGGGTTAAGAACACTTAGAGGAATTAGTTTAGGTGAGTGAGATGAAATCTGGTTTATCCACGAGAGTGGAGCAAGTTGTGTGTGGTGAAAGACAAAAATAGAAAAGGGGCTAAGGCATCAGGGATCCACCTTTGATTCATTCACAAGATTTGATTCATTGGTCCAACTATAACTCAACTGGAATTGAATAGAGATTCATTCCAACCGGAAGATAAAACAGTTAAAACATTTGCATATTTCATAAAAGATGGTGATCTGAACTGATTGATTTCACCATGAAGCACTCGTTAGTTGATCGCAGGGAATTCCAAGCATCCACTGTGCCCGGAGTCGACAATGGATCGAAGAATTGTACAGATCAACAACTTTGCCAACAAGTCAACCGATAAGATCACAAATCACACAATCAAATGCATACTTACAAGATAGGACGCTTTGATTGACCGATCCAACCGTTAAGATCTTGTCTATCGATCGCAGGGAATCCAAAGCATCCAATGTGCCCGGAGTCTACAATGGATCAAGGGATTTTACAGATCGATGACTTTACTTGCACTAGCTCGATGACCGTAGGGAATCCAAAGCATCCAACGTGCCCGGAGTCAACGATGGATCAAGGGACTTTATCGATCATGAACTAGCTAATTGGTATGCAAGGGATCCCAAGCATCCAACGTGCCCGGAGTCGACGATGGATCAAGGGGCTTGCACAACAATAGCGTCTGCCGAAGTGGATAACCGAACCAATCAACCAAAGAGAACTCCAACATTTACACCACACAATGTTGAACCAAAAGAACCATAGCTTGCAAATTTCTTCAAAGGCTTCACCCCTAGCCTTAGCTAGAGGTTTAGCCAACCATGCTACAATGGAAGACTAAATTCTCTACAAAGGAGAAAACTACTCTACACTACAAAAGAAAGAAAGAAAACTAAAGAAGAGAAGGGAGGAGTTGTAGAGAATGGGATTTGAGGAATTTTGAGGGATGATTCAAATGAGGAGGAGAGGCTTCCTTTTATAGATTTTTGAGAGGCTTCCAAGCCTCCTCCCAATCCTAGGTGGCACCCAAGCCTAGGTGGCACTTCATGTGTTGGGATGAGAGCAAGAGAGAGAGAGAAGGACATGTCTTGGGATGAGAGAAGGAGAGAGAGAGAGAGGGACATGTGTTGGGATGAGAGCAAGAGAGAGAGAGAGAGCTAGAGAGAGAGAGAGAAAGAGAGAGAGAGAAGGAGAGAGAGAGAGCTTCTCTCTTGCAGCCATGGAGGAGATGATGAGAAGGATCAAGGGGTCCACTGGATGGTGGAGAGCTGGCCGCTGGTGTGGTCCACCTTGGATTGAAGGACACATCCAGAAGATGGATGGTTGGGATGTAGAACTTCTGCTGCACATGTGGAGGTGGGGACGACCTCCCTTGTTGCTGCTTGAATGGATGTGCAGACATCTTTCTTCTACTGAAACGCTGATTGGAGAGGACTCGTCCTTTGCTACTGGATGGCTGACATCTCTCATGTAGCACGACTTGGAGATGGCCAGTTGCTGATGGGTGGTTGATGTAGAGCAATTGTTGGTTGTTCAAAGATGAATGGACGGTGATGGAGGTTCAGCTGCACGTGCAAGGTGGGGCCTGCTGATCTTGATGACGTCCACCAGCCGGATGGATGGCTGGAGTCCGACTGGCATGTGTGAAGCAAGGTGATGATGCTGAAAGTGGAGGGAGTGGACGGTGGATTTGGGACGTCCAGATCTGGACGGTGCTGCTGGTACGTGCTACTGAAGGTGGTCCACCTGATGGACGGCTGCTGTTTGAAACAGCATGATGTTGGAGATGGGATTGATGATGGTGGTTGGTCCTGATGAAGCAACTGCAGACGGTGTTGGCCTTGATGATGGATGGCTGCTGATGGATGCTGCACGTGTGGGATTCTCCAGCTGCTGCCTTGGAGAGTGAACGGCCTACTTGATGATGGTGAGGATGAAGTGGATGGTGGAGATCGGTCATTCATCTGCTGGAGATTTAACTCTCCTTCATTGGCATATGTGGAGAGTGGGCTGCTGTTGGACGGTGGAGATAAAGTTGCTGTAGATGGTGAACTGGACATGCTGGGATTTGAACTCTGGACGTCAACTGAAGATAGAAGCAGCTGTTGCTGCTTGTGGTGCTGAAGATGGACAGTCCAGATGTTGTGGACGTCTAATCTGCTGGCTTGATTTGATGGTGGTCTGGACGGCTGATGTTGTTGGCCGTTTGATAATGGACGGCTGTAGTTTCAGCTACTGCAGGAGATAGCTGCTGGACGATCAGCCCTTCATCATCTACAGGTCCAAGTTTTGGACGGTGATGAAGATCAGCCGTCCATTGCTGATGATGAATGGATGGTGATTGCTAGCCGCTGATGCTTGGCTGAATGGAGGGACGGCTGATGGCTGCTGCTGATGATGGCCTTGTCTAGCAGGTGGATGATCAGCAATTGAACGGTGGAGATGTTGGCTGTTGGATGCTGTTGAGATCTGCTGGAGTGGTTTGCTGGACGTGAGGTGACCATTGATCCCACCATCTGGACGGTTGAGATGATCCACATGCTTTCAATGCTTCACACGTACAAGGTGGGGTCCACTGGCTGTTTGAATGGATAGATGCTGGTGCTGGAATGCACATGTGCAAATGGACGGCTGATGCTGGGTGCTGATTACACACGTGTGGACTGGAACCATTCCACCAGCTATTGGATGATCAGTTGTAGAAATGGATGGTTGGATGAAACGTGCTGAAGGAGCCACTTGATCTGCTGCTGATCGACGCTCAAAGGGTGGGGTCCACCTTAATGGATGGCTGAGGTTTGACGGCCTGCAGCCATGGACGGTGATGACGATGCTAGAGATGGAAGCTCCACCTTGCGCATACATGCAGGAGCTGAGTGAGCACTTGATGATAGGCCGAGCTTCGGACATTGCAGATGCATTGGATGTTCTACGTTGGAAAGTGGGGTCCACTATAGTTGATCTGATGCTCATGAAAGTGTGGCCCGCCTTGATGCATTGTTGGTCCCTCATGTGGACATCCAATCTTGACCGTCCAAACTTGTGCGATCGCCTTAATCATAACCATCATACATAACCTGGATTTTCAAATGAACGGTTGTGATGCGGTCCACCATAGAACATGATCCATCCTTTGATCTTTACGGTCTGATTTCCTTCCAAGCTGCCCTGATGGTTGATCTTGCTTGCTTTTGGACATTTAAACGCCCTGATTCGCTCAGATCTTGCCCAACCTCTCCTGAACACCTGAAGACAGAAAATTAACCAAATGAGGGATAATTAATCAGAAAAACAATGATAACGCCCTTAACAACCAGGGTTAATTATACAATATTAGGTACTTATCACACCCCCCAACCAGCATTTTGCTAGTCTCGAGCAAAACATGCGAAAATCATCGAAGGATTTTTCAAAATACTGCAATTTATCTTCGACAGTTTTCATCAATTGAAATCATCTCGAGGCTTCTCTTATTTCCTAATGAAACACAGATAAAGAGAAGAAAATATTCAATGTATCTATGTGATCCTTCAAGTTATCTAAACAGTAGAGTTTCTAAGGCATATAGTTTTGAAAATATTTAAACTTTGATTCTAGTCACTTAGTAAACAACTTAATTGAGTTCAAAGCATTGATCATTCATTAGAAACATTCTAAACATTGAGTTCCATGGTGCACGGTGAAGTCTAGCCTTAACACAACTAGGGGTTCAGTCTTCTACTTTCATGTTAACACTGATGATTGAAGAGAATGGTCAGATCGACCAAGTCACTGATTCCGAACCTTGCTACTGTTCTTTCAATATTTTTCCAGCTTTTGATTTTTTTTTTTTTTTGAACCAAGAACCGATAGCCGAAGACTCCAAAAGGCTCACTTCGTACTATGGAAATGTTTTGTAATGGTAACGACAATAGATGAAAATCCTTGCCCCAAATTACTATGAATATTCCTTTTTTTTTTTTTTTTGAACCAAGTAAACAAGGATCTCCAGGCTTGGTTCCTATCATTCTCAACAATCATCAATCAAACTTAAATCCTGGCAATGCAAGCTACATGTGGACTTGTGAAAATTCATGACTCAATCAATGTTTATCATTTTCTAATAGAAAATTAATGGAAATAACTCAATTTTGAAATTTACTGAAGCGACTAAACTCTAAGCTTTAACATTGTCATCACTAAATGCCTTTTCATTCTACTATTCAAATTATTTCAAAATCACATGAATCACATAAATCCCTAGATTTTTTTTTAAGGCTAAAGAAATAATAATTTACAGTCAATACAACCACAAAATTTCCTGCTCCTTTTGTGCAATGCACATAGACCACGTATCATCCGACAGACTCCTTCGGCCACAAGATGAGCCACATCTTCACATTTCCCATGATCAATTCAGTTTGGGGTCTTATGCTGCTCATAATACCATGAGAGTGTGCTTCACCTCCCAGCTGCCTTAATCCCCTTCATGATTTCTGAGAACAGGGAATATCTGTCGGTTTCAACAGCGATTTCCAACTAGGGTCCTCTATCACGGTGCGTTCAACATGAACAGGATGTTTCCCATAAAACCCTTTTTTTTAATTGACCTAAAATAGCAAAAAGATAGGCAAAATAGCAAAGAGATAGACAACTGGAAAGATTTTTTACAGGAATTCCACACCCCCCAACCTAAATGTAACATTGTCCTCAATGTTGAAAAATGAATGCATAGACAACTGCAACATGAGAGCAAAATGGTAAAGAATAGAGGGTAAAGAGTACCTGAGAGGATGAATACTTATAAGCGCTGGAATTTTCCAAGTTGCCACAACAAAATACAACAAACAAACTAACCTACTAGTATACAAAAGGGGATCTCCGTCAGACTAGGAGATCAATCCTGATAAACAGGATCTTCTAGAGGGGTGGATTCCTCCTCTGGGGCAAATTCCTCAAGAAAGGGCTTCAAACGCTGCCCGTTCACTTTAAATACATTTCCATTTTTGGGGTTCTCAATCTCGATAGCCCCATGAGGGTAAACAGTTTTGACTACAAAAGGGCTGGTCCATCGAGATTTCAGCTTTCCTGGAAACAGATGTAGCCTAGAATTGTACAAGAGAACTTTCTGAGATGGTTCGAAAGATCTTCGAAGGATATTCCTGTCATGGAATACCTTCGTTCGTTCCTTGTATATTCTGGCATTATCATAAGCCTCATTCCGGATTTCCTCCAACTCGTTCAGCTAGAGTTTGCGAAGCGAGCTGGCCTTGTCAAGATTGAAATTGAATTTCTTTATAGCCCAATAGGCTTTATGCTCCAACTCCACAGGCAGATGGCAAGCCTTCCCATAGACAATTCTATAGGGAGACATTCCAATCGGGGTTTTGTATGCTGTACGGTAAGCCCACAACGCATCGGTTAGTCTTAGAGACCAATCCTTGCGGTCTGGATTCACAGTTTTTTCCAAGATGTGTTTGATTTCCCTGTTGGAAACTTCTGCTTGACCACTTGTTTGTGGGTGATAGGGCGTAGTCACCTTGTGTGTGATACCATATCTCTTCATCAAAGCCTTGAAAGGTTTGTTACAGAAGTGTGTACCCCCATCACTGATAATGGCTCGAGGTGTCCCAAATCTTGATAGAATATTCTCTTTTAGAAATCGTAGGACCGTTTTGTGATCATTGGTTCTACACGGGATTGCCTTTACCCATTTGGAGACATAATCGACAGCCAATAGGATATATAGATATCCAAATGAGGAAGGGAATTGTCCCATGAAATCGATGCCCCAACAGTCGAAAACTTCGATGATCAATATCGGATTTAAAGGCATCATATTTCTACGGGAGATTCCTCCCAACTTCTGACAACGGTCACATGCTTTGCAAAAAATATGGGTGTCCTTGAATATTGAAGGCCAGTAGAAACCGCACTGGAGAATCTTGGCAGTGGTTTTCTTAGAAGAGAAATGACCACCACATGCATAAGAATGGCAAAAGGAGATGACACTGGTTTGTTCATTATCTGGAACACACCTCCTTATGATTTGATCTAGGCAGTATTTGAACAAATACGGATCATCCCAGAAAAAGTTGCGTACCTCTGTGAAAAATTTCCTTTTATCTTGTGGGGTCCAATGACTCGGAATTCTTCCTGCAGCAAGATAGTTAACAATGTCAGCAAACCAAGGTTGGCAAGAGACTTCAAACAACTGTTCATCAGGGAAAGTGTCCTTTATCGGTGTTGTCTCTACGGAATCAGAGAGTACTAGGCGAGACAAGTGATCAGCCACTACGTTTTCTACTCCCTTTTTGTCTCGGATCTCAAGGTCGAATTCTTAGAGCAAAAGGATCCACCTGAGCAAGCGAGGCTTAGCATCTTTCTTAGAAAGAAGATACTTGAGAGCCGCATGATCAGTAAAAATCACAATTTTGGACCCAATCAAGTAGGATCTGAACTTGTCAAGTGCAAAGACTACGGCAAGGAGTTCCTTTTCCGTAGTAGAGTAGTTTACTTGCGCACTGTTCAAGGTTCTACTTGCGTAGTATATAACATAGGGCTTCTTGTCTTTTCTTTGCCCCAAAACTGCCCCAACAGCGAGTCACTTGCGTCACACATGATTTCAAAAGGTATAGTCCAATCGGGTGGTTGCATTATCGGTGCGCTGGTCAACATGCCTTTAAGCTTGGTGAAAGCTTCTTGGCAGTCATTGGTCCACTCGAATGGAGCATCCTTTTGCAGGAGATTGCATAATGGACGAGAGATATGACTGAAGTCCTTTATAAATCTCCTATAGAATCCTGCATGACCCAAGAAAGAACGAATGTTTCGTACACTTATGGGGGCTGGTAGGTTGGCAATTAAGTCGATCTTTGCCTTGTCTACTTCTATTCCGTTGGACGAAATATTATGTCCAAGAACAATTCCCTTTTGAACCATAAAATGACACTTTTCCTAATTCAAAACAAGATTCTTTTCTTCACACCTTGTCAAGACCAATTGTAAATGGTTCAAACATTCATCAAAGGAACAACCAAATACCGAGAAGTCGTCCATGAAGACTTCCAAGAAATGTCCAACCATGTCAGAGAAAATGCTGAGCATGCATCTCTGAAAAGTGGCAGGAGCATTACACAGTCCGAAAGGCATCCTCTTGTACGCAAAGGTGCCAAATGGACAAGTGAATGTGGTTTTCTCTTGATCTTCTAGGGCAATTTCTATTTGGTTGTATCCAGAGTACCCATCTAGGAAACAGTAATAGGAGTGACCAGCTAACCTCTCTAACATTTGATCAATGAATGGTAAAGGAAAGTGGTCCTTCCTAGTAACAGTATTCAGTTTCCTATAGTCGATACACATTCTCCAACCAGTAGTGACTCTAGTTGGCACCAACTCATTGTCTGCATTCGCAACTATGGTAACTCCAGATTTTTTGGGTACCACTTGGGTTGGACTTACCCATTGGCTATCTGAAATAGGGTAGATGATACCCACATCCAATAGCTTGAGGACCTCGACTCTAACCACTTCAGTCATGTTTGGATTCAATCTCCTTTGTGGTTGTGTAGAGGGTTTAGCATTCTCCTCGAGGTGTATCCTATGGGTACAGGGGATCAATTCCCTTGATGTCAGCAATTGTCCAACCTATGGCATCCTTGTGTTCCTTGAGAACATTGATCAATTTGTCCTCTTGGTCTTTATCAAGGTGAGATGAAATAACCACAGGAAAAGTATTGCCTTGACCCAAGTATGTATATTTCAGTTCCAAAGGTAATGGCTTCAGGTCAAGCTTTGGTGCTTCAATTCTTGATGGTAGAGGTCGTGAATCATTTAGAGAGAGTTTTTCAAAATGGGGCCTCCATTGGTTTGTATCATGCACAAGGGTGGATTCTAACAATCCATTCACCACTTCCAAAATTGTCTCATCATCAGAATCGGCAAAGTGGGCTAGACATGCTTCTAAGGGTTCGGACAGAGAGGTTAGAAGGAATTCTTCTTCCATGAGGGTATCGATCAGGTTGGCCTCATGGATCACATCATCATTCCCTTGTTGTTTACACATGTTGAAAACATTTAGCTCTAACTTCATATTGCCAAATGAAAACTTCACAACCCCATTCCTGCAGTTGATCACAGCATTGGAAGTTGCCAGGAATGGTCGGCCAAGAATAACAGGTATCTGGGTGCTAACATTTGCTACAGGTTGGGTATCCAAGACGATGAAGTCTACTGGGAAGTAGAATTTGTCGACTTGTACCAACACATCTTCCACTACTCCTCTCGGTATCCGTACAGATCGATCGGCAAGTTGCAAGGTGGTTCTGGTGGGTTTCAATTCACCGAGTCCCAGTTGTTCGTACACCGAGAAGGGTATAAGATTGACACTCGCCCCCAAGTCAAGAAGTGCTTGTTCGACCCGGAAGTTCCCTATTATGCAAGTAATAGTAGGACTTCCTGGATCTTTGTATTTTGGGGGAGAGTTTTGGTTAATGATAGCACTGACCTGTTCAGTCAAAAAGGCTTTCTTTTGTACATTGAGCTTGCGCTTAATAGTACAAAGATCTTTCAGAAACTTGGCATATGAAGGTATTTGCTTGATTGCATCCAACAAGGGTATGTTGATTTTCACTTGTTTAGAAACTTCCAAGACATCTTGAGCTTTAACCATTGCTTTGGATGAGAGTAGGCGTTGGGGAAACGGGACCACTGGTTCGAAAACATGCTCTGTCTCCTTCTCAGGTTGATCATCACTAGTTCTGTCATTACTCTTCGATTTAGATGATTCCTTAGGTTTATCAACTGTCCTAGGAATATCTTTTTCAATCACCTTACCACTTCTTAGGGTGGTGACAGATTTAGCGTGCTCAACATGAGGGTTGGAAGAACCCGAATCATTCACCTCATACTGTCCTCTCGGGTTAGGTTGAGGTTGGGCCGGAAAGGTCCCTTTCTCCTTAACATTCTGTCGTGATTCGATTCTTTCAATGACAGTTTTGAGCTCTTGGAGGGTTTGCATGATGTGCGTGATGTTCTGATCTTGTCTCTGATTGATTTGAGCTTGTCCCTCCATGAATGTATGCAAAGTATCCTCTAGGGTCTTCCTTGGTGGGGGCACATAGGTGTGCCAGTGGAAGGCACTTGAGGATTATTGCCTACATTGGCAGTTTGTCCGTTTCTCCAACTGAAGTTTGGATGGTTCCGCCAATTAGGATTATACGTGTTTGACACTGGGGCATTGAAAGGCCTTTGATAAGTATTCATGACATTGGCTTGATCGTGCAATAATTCTTGAAAAGATGTGATTGTAGGACAACCCTTGGTAAAGTGTGCATCGCTCTTACAAATGTCACAAACACTTTTAGTTTCCCTGGTTTTAATAGCGTTGACCTTCCTTAATTCCATGGCTTCTATTTTACGTGTGAGCCCTGCTATCTTTGCATTGACATCGTCATCCTCGGTTAAAAGATAAACATCTCTTTTTTCATTGGGCCCAGGCTTGGTCTTAGCGGGTTTGTCAGATGTGTCCCAAGATTGGGAATTTTCTGCTAAGAAGTCAAAGTATTCCATAGCCTCATCAGAACCTTTGCTCATGAACTCCCCATTACACATCATTTCTACGAATTGGCGCATGACTAGGCTCAATCCATTATAGAAGAAGCTAATCAAGCGCCATGTTTCGTAGCCATGATGTGGGCAGGCAAGTAAGAGTTCCTTGAAACGTTCCCAACACTGAAAAAAAGTTTCATTCTCCTTTTGGGAGAAATTCATTATATCTCGTTTCAGGGTGTTGGTCTTATGAATAGGGAAAAACTTTTTAAGAAATTCCTTAGTCATCTCTTGCCATGTCCCTATAGTTCTGAGCCTTAAGGAGTGCAACCAAGACTTGGCTTTCTCCTTCAAAGAAAAAGGAAATAGTTTTAACCTAACCAAGTCATCAGAAACGTTGTCGTAATGCAAAGTAGCGATTACTTCATCAAATTCCCTCAAATGTAAATAGGGAATTTCAGTGTCGAGTCCGTGAAATTTAGGAAGTAACTGTATCACTCCAGGTTTAAAATCAATGTTGCCCGCATTCACCGGAAAAACCATACAAGAAGGGGTACTCGTTCTTGCAGGTTGCAAGTAATCACGTAAACTCCTAAATGGTGGCTCATTGTGTACTTCATTCTCATCTTGATCATATTCATTTTCATTCTCGGCCATGTTTATGGTTAATTCACAAGCATCAGGAAGTTTTCTAACACAGTGATTGGATAGACCTTCAACCAAAATTCCGTCGCTTAGAAGACGTCTTGTGTGATCACGAGTCCACTTACGCATAAACACTAAACAAGGAGATAAGGAAAGAGGTTATCCGGAAAGAAGAACACTTGGCTATGAGTAATTCCTGAGAGCAACAAAATAAAAGAAGTTAGTATACGATTGACAATATATATACATAAACCAATTCCAAAAATATTCTTAAACTGATGCCAACTCTCCCGCAGCGGCGCCAAAAACTTGCTACAATCCGAAGATTGCACATCCAAGTGCAGGTAGCGAAGTAGTAAAATACTCGATAAGACCGAGGTCGATCCACAGGGATTGGGGTTAAGAACACTTAGAGGAATTAGTTTAGGTGAGTGAGATGAAATCTGGTTTATCCACTAGAGTGGAGCAAGTTGTGTGTGGTGAAAGACAAAAATAGAAAAGGGGCTAAGGCATCAGGGATCCACCTTTGATTCATTCACAAGATTTGATTCATTGGTCCAACTATAACTCAACTGGAATTGAATAGAGATTCATTCCAACCGGAAGATAAAACAGTTAAAACATTTGCATATTTCATAAAAGATGGTGATCTGAACCGATTGATTTGACCATGAAGCACTCGTTAGTTGATCGAGGAAATTCCAAGCATCCACTGTGCCCGGAGTCGACAATGGATCAAAGAATTGTACAGATCAACAACTTTGCCAACAAGTCAACCGATAAGATCACAAATCACACAATCAAATGCATACTTACAAGATAGGAGGCTTTGATTGACCGATTCAACCGTTAAGATCTTGTCTATCGATCGCAGGGAATCCAAAGCATCCAATGTGCCCGGAGTCTACAATGGATCAAGAGATTTTACGGATCGATGACTTTACCTACACTAGCTCGATGACCGTAGGGAATCCAAAGCATCCAACGTGCCCGCAGTCAATGATGGATCAAGGGACTTTATCGATCATGAACTAGCTAATTGGTGTGCAAGGGATCCCAAGCATCCAACGTGCTCGGAGTCGACGATGGATCAAGGGGCTTGCACAACAATAGCGTCTGCCGAGGTGGATAACCGAACCAATCAACCAAAGAGAACTCCAACATTTACACCACACAATGTTGAACCAAAAGAACCATAGCTTGTAAATTTCTTCAAAGGCTTTACCCCTAGCCTTAGCTAGAGGTTTAGCCAACCATGCTACAATGGAAGACTAAATTCTCTACAAAGGAGAAAACTACTCTACACTACAAAAGAAAGAAAGAAAACTAAAGAAGAGAAGGGAGGAGTTGTAGAGAATGGGATTTGAGGGATTTTGAGAGATGATTCAAATGAGGAGGAGAGGCCTCCTTTTATAGATTTTTGAGAGGCTTCCAAGCCTCCTCCCAATCCTAAGTGGCACCCAAGCCTAGGTGGCACTTCATGTGTTGGGATGAGAGCAAGAGAGAGAGAGAAGGACATGTCTTGGGATGAGAGAAGGAGAGAGAGAGAGGGACATGTGTTGGGATGAGAGCAAGAGAGAGAGAGAGAGCTAGAGAGAGAGAGAAAGAGAGAGAGAGAGAGAGAGAGAGCTTCTCTCTTGCAGCCATGGAGGAGATGATGAGAAGGATCAAGGGGTCCACTGGATGATGGAGAGCTGGCCGCTGGTGTGGTCCACCTTGGATTGAAGGACACATCCAGAAGATGGATGGTTGGGATGTAGAACTTCTGCTGCACATGTGGAGGTGGGGACGACCTCCCTTGTTGTTGCTTGAATGGATGTGCAGACGTCTTTCTTCTACTGAAACGCTGATTGGAGAGGACTCGTCCTTTGCTACTGGATGGCTGAGATCTCTCATGTAGCACGACTTGGAGATGGCCAGTTGCTGATGGGTGGTTGATGTAGAGCAATTGTTGGTTGTTCAAAGATGAATGGACGGTGATGGAGGTTCAGCAGCACGTGCAAGGTGGGGCCTGCTGATCTTGATGACGTCCACCAGCCGGATGGATGGCTGGAGTCCGACTGGCATGTGTGAAGTAGGTGATGATGCTGAAAGTGGAGGGAGTGGACGGTGGATTTGGGACGTCCAGATCTGGATGGTGCTGCTGGTACGTGCTACTGAAGGTGGTCCACCTGATGGACGGCTGCTGTTTGAAACAGCATGATGTTGGAGATGGGATTGATGATGGTGGTTGGTCCTGATGAAGCAGCTGCAGACGGTGTTGGCCTTGATGATGGATGGCTGCTGATGGATGCTGCACGTGTGGGATTCTCCAGCTGCTGCCTTGGAGAGTGAACGGCCTACTTGATGATGGTGAGGATGAAGTGGATGGTGGAGATCGGTCATTCATCTGCTGGAGATTTAACTCTCCTCCATTGGCACGTGTGGAGAGTGGGCTGCTGTTGGACGGTGGAGATGAAGTTGCTGTAGATGGTGAACTGGACGTGCTGGGATTTGAACTCTGGACGTCAACTGAAGATAGAAGCAGCTGTTGCTGCTTGTGGTGCTGAAGATGGACAGTCCAGATGTTGTGGACGTCTGATCTGCTGGCTTGATTTGATGGTGGTCTGGACGGCTGATGTTGTTGGCCGTTTGATAATGGACGGCTGTAGTTTCAGCTACTGCAGGAGATAGCTGCTGGACGATCAGCCCTTCATCATCTACAGGTCCAAGTTTTGGACGGTGATGAAGATCAGCCGTCCATTACTGATGATGAATGGATGGTGATTGCTAGCCGCTGATGCTTGGTTGAATGCAGGGACGGCTGATGGCTGCTGCTTATGATGGCCGTGTCCAACAGGTGGATGATAAGCAATTGAACGGTGGAGATGTTGGCTGTTGGATGCTGTTGAGATCTACTGGAGTGGTTTGCTGGACGGACGTCCTGGAGATGGACTGGACGTGAGGTGACCATTGATCCCACCATCTAGACGGTTGAGATGATCCACATGCTTGCAATGCTTCACACGTACTAGGTGGGGTCCACTGGCTGTTTGAATGGATAGATGCTGGTGCTGGAATGCACATGTGCAAATGGACGGCTGATGCTGGGTGCTGATTACACACGTGTGAACTGGAACCATTCCACCAGTTATTGGATGATCAGTTGTAGAAATGGATGGTTGGATGAAACGTGCTGAAGGAGCCACTTGATCTGCTGCTGATCGACGCTCAAAGGGTGGGTTCCACCTTAATGGATGGCTGAGGTTTGATGGCCTGCAGCCATGGACGGTGATGACGATGCTAGAGATGGAAGCTCCACCTTGCGCATTCGTGCAGGAGCTGAGTGAGCACTTGATGATAGGCCGAGCTTCGGACATTGCAGATGCATTGGATGTTCTACGTTGGAAAGTGGGGTCCACTATAGCTGATCTAATGCTCATGAAAGTGTGGCCCGCCTTGATGCATTGTTGGTCCCTCATGTGGACATCCAATCTTGACCGTCCAAACTTGTGCGATCGCCTTAATCATAACCATCATACATAACCTGGATTTTCAAATGAACGGTTGTGATGCGGTCCACCATAGAACATGATCCATCCTTTGATCTTTACGGTCTGATTTCCTTCCAAGCTGCCCTGATGGTTGATCTTGCTTGCTTTTGGACCTTTAAACGCCCTGATTCGCTCAGATCTTGCCCAACCTCTCCTGAACACCTGAAGACTGAAAATTAACCAAATGAGGGATAATTAATCAGAAAAACAATGATAACGCCCTTAACAACCAGGGTTAATTATACAATATTAGGTACATATCACCCACCTATCAAAGATCTAGGCCATTCATCAGGCAGGGTGTAGGGTATACCATGAACATACCATGGAACAAAAAACTAATGTTGATCCAATGATGTAGTAGATCAAAACATGCATAATAAAAGTGGGTTGCAAGAACAGCTCATATCAGTCATGCATGTGTGGTGGGTGTGATTGTATGGACTTTTTATTTTTTATTTTTTTTATACCTAGTACTTAAGGTGAATGCTCTTTGATGGATGGCCCGGATCTTTGCTGAATGTGATGGATCTGAAACTTGTTCCACATAAGTATTATAAGGCACAATTTTTTGCTATCTCCTGGGCAGCGGCCAAAATACCCCTTGGGGTTTCAACAGCAGGTCTCAGGTTTGAGTGCTAAGGAGACACATTAACCCCACTGGTGGGTGGGTGCATCGTGTGAGTAACCGTGTGGGTGCGTTGCATTGCTAATAGGGTGGGTGCATTGCATGTGTAAGAAAAAAAAGAAGTAATTTGACCATTAATTTTTGTGTTTAAATAGACTTGAAAAAAATGCAATGATAATACTTTTATATTTATAAAATGTAAAAAATCAATAGAAAAAATATACTTAATCTTGTGTTTAGATAGAAGATCTATACTAAAATGTATTGTAAATCTATAATGACTGCAAATTCATCTAATTATTTTTTATTACATTTGCATTTAACTAATGAATTGTGCTGAATTATATATTTAAATATTCACCGTAAAATCATAGTGATGGTGCTTTTTAGTTACAGTACCATAAAAATGTGCTATCCAAATAGCTAGGCCCAGTAGCACAAAATTTTTTAAGGCTATTTCATTCTTTTCATGCAGAGAAAAAATACCCTGATTCTAGAAAGAGCAGGAAAAATAGAGCAAAGGGCCTTAGGTATAATTATGGATTTAATGATTCTTAACATTCACTATACTTAGAAGTATAAATATCTGTAAATATTAAAATCCAGTCAGGTTGGGTCGTGTCTCCATGTTGACCTGGTGACGCAGGGAGGACGTGGTAGGTCGATCACCGTCTCCCTAACCGATAGTTTCTCGAATCCACGAGAAGAAAGAAAAGATAAAAAAGAGGAATTTAATTCCAAATAATTGTTTATTGAAGATTAAATCAATCAAAACGAAATTATAATGCATATAAATAGGAAACTAAACCCTATGCAAAGTATCAGACTCCAACTCCAACTTAAACTCCTAGAAAACGTAACTTACTATAAATAGTAAACTTACTATTTATAGAAGTCGTTCAATCCTACTAGAACTCTTGGTTTTCGGCCAAAAATAGAAAGTTATCAAACGGCCTCAACCACATTGTTCTACGAAATATTCTAAGCCCTTTTCATGTTGGGCACTAACTCTAAAACCTTATAGATGCAAAGTTATGATCGAATTAAAACTTACTATAAATAGTAAAACTGAAAATAAACTAGCCTAATGACCGTCAATACGGTCGATTCTCGCGATTACGGCTTGGGCAACCCGGCATAGCGGGGTTGATTGGCTAAAGTAGCTCGAGCTACCCCAAATTGATATATTATACGTCCCGTAACTCATTCCGGATTGTGAGATACGACCGATTTACGGTCCTGACGGTCCGGATCACTTTCGACCCCGTCCGGTCTTCTTTTGCTCCATCTAGGCCATGAAATAATCAGCGACCCATCCTACATCACCTGGGCTCGAATGGACATCTAAGTCTAGTTGAGTTTTTGAGTTTTTAAACTATGATCAGTTTAATTTGATGCAAATTTTCATGAAATTTGGTGCAACCAAGCACAATCTAATTTATTTTTCATGCTCAATAATTTTAATTTTACATTTCTAAGTTGCTATTGCAGGAGTTGCTATGGAATTTCTTCATGAGATTGCTAGGAATGCATGGGCTCAATACGACTACTCTACAAGGCTTGAAGAGAGTCTTGATGTTCTAAAAATCGAAATTCAGGAGTTGAGTAGCTGGGAGACCGATGTGATTATTGCACTGAATACAGCGAAGGTAGCGGATGGAAAGAAGCCAAAGGCAGAGGTAAGTTTATGGCTGGAAAATGTGCAAAAGATTACAAGCGAAGTGGCTAAGATGGAAGAGGATTATGGAGAAGTAGGGACAGATTTCTCACTCCGACGTGTAGAATTGGGAAAGCTTGCCGTAAAGAAGATTGAACAGGTGGTGAAGCTTAAGGAGAAAGGTCGATTTCCAGAAGGGTTACTTGCTGATCTATTACCTGAAAGTGGATGTATGCCCATGATGAAATTGGTGGGTAGAACGACAGCCGAAAGAAATTTGGAACAGATTTGGAAGTCCTTGATGGATGATGAGGTCAAAACTATAGGTGTCTATGGCATGGGGGGCGTAGGCAAGACGACCATCGTGACCCACATCTACAACAAAATACACAGCTCCAGAATATTGGGCACTGCCATTTGGGTGACAGTGTCTAATGATTTTAGTGTTGAGAGACTGCAAAATGGTATTGCACGAGCAATAGAATTGGACCTTTCCAAAGAAGAGGATGAAATGAGAAGGTCAATGAAATTGTTTGAGGCTTTGAGGCGTAGGGGGAAGTGTGTTATCATCTTAGATGATATGTGGAAGCATTTTCGATTGGAAAAGGTAGGGATTCCGGAGGGCAATGCATACAAAGTAGTACTGACTACTCGATCCAAAAATGTGTGCCGAGGCATGAATTGCCAAAAAAAGTTTGAAGTACAGGTTCTTTCAAGAGAAGAAGCATGGGAATTGTTCAAGGAAAGGCTTGGGGCTGATGTGGTGCTTTCTCCGGAAGTAGAACAGATTGCGAAGCTTGTGACTGAAGAATGTGGTGGCTTGCCGCTTGGAATCATCACAGTAGCAAGTGCAATGAGAGAAAAGGATGATGTTAGAGAATGGAGAAATGCATTAGAGGAGTTAAAATGCTCAACGATGGAGATTGAAGGCATGGATGATGAAGTTTTTCCAATTTTGAAATTTAGCTATGATCGACTAAAATCTGAGAGGCTTCGATCTTGCTTCTTGTATTGTGCTTTGTTTCCAGAGGACTATGTATTCTGTGATAAAGAGCTGATAAAGTACTGGATAGCAGAGCAATCGATAGATGATATGGGAGACTGGGAAAAGGAAGTCGACAAAGGCCACACAATATTGAGTGGACTGATAGATGTATGTATGTTGGTAAGGAGGAATGGAGCTCGTGTAGTAATGCATGATTTAATCAGAGATCTGGCCATCGGAATTACAAGGAAGAGCGGTCAGTTTGTGGTGAAAGCTGGGAAGGGGATAAGGGGATCAATTGGTGGAGAAGAATTTACTGAAGAGGTGGAAAAAATCTCACTGATGAGAAATGAAGTTGAAATGCTTTCAGGTGAACCCAACTGCCCAAAACTCTCCACATTGTTGTTACAAGAGAATCCTCTGTCAGGCAACATTTGTCATGAGTTCTTCAATCGCATGAACGGCCTCAGAGTTCTCGACCTCTCCAACACTGGTATTGAGTATATGCCAGGATCAGTTTCCAACTTGGAGAACCTGCGTATGCTCTTACTAAATGGTTGTGAGAGGTTAAGGGAGGTACCGTCCTTAGCAAAGCTGAAGCGTCTAAGGCTTTTGGACCTCTCTTACACTGGCATCAAAGAAGTGCCAAGTGGCATGGAATGTTTGGTTAATCTCCAAGTGCTTTCTGTTTCATCTGCTAACCCGAAAAATAGGATAAATGCTGTTGGTTGCAATTCCTTGGTGCTTCCTGATAGTATTGTCAAGTTGACTATGGTCGGATTCGAGGTGTCAAGCTATTCCTGCCTGTTACGCTTGCATCGCTTACGGACATTTTATATCAAGTCCTGTGAAATGAAGTGGTTGTTGCCGATAGGAGAAAACGGTACCATAACGCCTTTTCTGTCAATACAGTCTCTGGGTCTATACGAGCTACGGAATTTTAGGGGTCTGTGTGAGGGAGTCTTGCCACCTGGCTCATTTACACGCCTCAAATCCCTGTGCGTCATCAACTGCCGAGTATTGGAGAATGTCATGTCAATTGAATTGTTTCAGCACCTCCAATGCCTCCAAAGAATCACTATTGGATCCTGCCGGGAGATGGAGGAGGTGATAAAAGGAGGAGAAGAAGGTATGGTTGAAGAAGAAGGTGATAACAACAACAATAACAATACCTTCATCCTGCTCCCTAACTTGAGGTACTTCGAATTAACAAATTTAGGGAGATTGAAAAGCATTTGTAAGCGGGTAATCATTTGCCCTTCCCTGATTCGGATTTTTATTCAGGGTTGCGGTCGGCTGAAGAAGATCCCTCTTTCATTGGGCAACTCAACATCTGCTGTGGGAGGATGGATCAGAGGAAGCAAAGGGTGGTGGGATGCATTGGAGTGGGATGATCCCAACACCAAAACACTCCTCCTTCCTCTTTTTCAAGAAGAAGGACGTGGAATTGAAATGAAAAGAAAAGCAGAGGAAGTAGAAGAGGTTGCATCCACGTCACAGCACCATTAATCGACTTTGGCTCTCTATGCTTTTTTATTTTTAGTTATCTCTCTTCTTTCATATTTCAAATGTAATGTTACTGTCGATAGCTTCTTTTCTCTCTCTCTCTCTAAGTGATGTTAACAGAACTTTATACCACACAAGCATTGCTAATGGAAGACTCACAGCACACATACCAATGTAGCACACGTTTATGAAACTATAAACACACGGATGGATGGATGGCCCACAGAATTTCTGAGTAACTCAGTACCGAATCTGCCGTTTGAAACAACCCAGCTCGATTGGACCCACCATGCTGCACATGTAAAATCCACTCCGTCCATCCATCAGCCGGAACTTTCCAATGATAGGCCATGGGGCCAAAATCAGCGGAAGTGGATTGCGTAGTGAGTAACTCTCCACGCTAAGCGTGTGGAGTAAACTCTGTGGGGCCCACCGTGACTTAAATATTTTATCCACTCCGTCCATCTATCCTAACAGAAAATTTTAGGTATGGTGTCAAAAAAAAATGAAGGATATCGAAATCTAAAGTGGATCACACCACTGGAAAAGTGTGAACAGAATGTCTACCATTGAAAAATTCTCGAAGGACAAAGAAGTTTTGGATCAAGCTGATATTTGTGTTTTCCCTTCATCCATATCCATCTGATCTTATTAACAGGTTGGATGACAAATAAACATCACCGTGTGGCTTGGGAAGGTTTCAACGGTGGAAATCATTATTCCCACTGTTTCCCGTGGCATGGACCACTTGAAATTTGGATATGCTTAAATTTTTGGCTCAACCCCTAAAATAAGCTGGAGAGACATATAGACGGAATAGATAAAGCATATACATTCTAGGTGGGCCAATAAAGTTTACTCCCGCAATCCGATTCCAAAATCAGCGTCAACCATAAGTTTTTGTACGGCACCACCAGGGTTTCCATCTTTCATCAACCCTCTTCATCATATGCCACCGTGATGGCGTCGATTAGAATGGGAGAGAGAGATAGAGACATGGGCGAGATGGGGAAAGGGGATGGATAGGCTTGCACACGGTGGGTTAGGGTCGGGTTGGGCCCATCCCTGGACCGAACCTAAATATATTTAAAGGTCTGGGTTTCGGTCCGGGTCGTGACCGGGTTGGGTTGACCCAACCCTAACCCTACCCTACTTGTAAACAGGTTAACCCTAACCCTACCCTACCCTATATGTTAAACCGGGTCGGGTCGCATTAGGACAATGTTTCTATGGTGTGGTCCACCTAAGATTTGAGTTAGCTTCATTTTTGGTATCATATCCTAAAATGATCTTTCAAAATAGTTGGACGGTGTGGATTTAAGACACATAGTCAGGGGCCACCCACCTTCGTGGATCCCAGATGTCACCTAATCCGCTCCCTGTGAGTGTGAGATGAGCGCAGCTTTGGTGAGAGTAGGTGAGACCCGAAACCAACCATGTGGGTGAGACCCTAAACATGAGGCTCACCTCGATGTATATATTGTAAATCCATGCCGTCCATCTACATTTCCAGATTATTATAGGACATAGTCCCAAAAAGGAAGCAGATAAAAGCTTTAGGTAGACCACACCACAAAAATCAGTGGTCATTGAACTCCCACCATTAAAAAGATTCTAGAGTCCACCATAATGTTTATTGACCATTTAACCTATTGATAATGATATATAGATATTTCTAATAGCAATAAACTTCTATAAACGGGGCGATTCGGGTCGGGTGGAATGGGTCGGGATACACGGGTCGAGGTACGGGTCGGGTCGAGCGGGTTTGGCATGTACCCTAAACCGTACCTAAATTAAAAACGGTCTGGCCGCATCTACTCGGGACCGGACCGTTTTGTTAGCCGGGTCGGGACGGATCGGGTTTCTACCGGGTCGGGTCGGGCGGGTTAACGGGGCAGATGTGCAGCCCTAGGGATGGAGTATCTTTCTCCAGGCTTAGGGTTGGCCAGGTGGACCCACCGTAATGTTTATATGGTGTGTCACCCTGTGTTAGGCTCAGGCCATAAAAATCAGCCTCATCCATGATTGAAGTGGACCACCAAATTGGAAACAATGTACATTACAATACTTATCATCCAAAAATTTCCCTTGCTATGGCTCAACCAGGGAAAGGTCACATTTTTGGACCCTAGACTAAAATTTATGTGTGTCATCTAATATTTGGAGTAAATTTTATATAATTACCATGGTATACCATGTAAAAATCAACGCCGGACATTTGTCCCAACTGTTCCCTTTGGCATGGCCCATGGTGTACGATGTATGTGTCTTTTATTTTTTTCTATAGAGGGTCAACATTTACCTGTACACTTTCCAGTGGTGTGGTCTACCTAAATAATGGATGGCGCTGATCTTTTGGGCCCTGAACGTAGCATAGCTTAAGGCACCTAATAATCCGGGTAGATTTTACACAAAGATCACAATGGGACCCAAACAAGCTGCCTATCCTTAATTAGACAGTCGAACCTGAAGTTTGAAAATTTTCCTTTTTGAAACAAAAGCCCGATGGGCTTTTGAACATCTAGGCCAAGCCCAGCACGCTTTACAAACAGGCTCTGATTTGAAGACCAAGACCGGACTGAGGGCCTGATCCTACAGCCCAAACCCGGCTTCAGGCAGGCTAGGGCTGAAAGCCTGAAAGGCCAGCCCTCACTAACAAACGATCCAATCCATTCTGGGATCCGTCATCCTCTCTAACAAACCATCAATGGACATTGATCAAATGGTTAATATTATTTAAATTAGTGACTTTTTTGCATAGTGGCCCACTAAATGTATGCCGGACCTAATGAACGGTCTAGATCAATGGTTTGGACTGTCTAAGTGTGCCAATGCAAATGAGAGCACTATAGCTTATGGTATGGCCTGATACCATTAATTCCAGTGGATATTTTCGGTATCAGCTGATCCCAACCCTACTGTTGTGGCCCACCCTGATGAACATCCTTGGTTTGGCACATGTGTGGTGTATGAGTTTGGCACGTGCGAGTTCAAATGTCAGTCGAAGGTCATTCAAGTCTTCGTGACTTGGGGTGATCACATCAACTACTACGATATGATTGCTCCATTGTGTTGTGTTTTCATGGGGTTTTTATATCAAAGATGATTTCCAAATCAGCTTTTGCTTTCTCTCTCCCCTTGATGGGCCAATCTTTCCTTGAGATTTGTTTGGTACACTGGTGGATCCTGATCATCCATACTCATGCACACTATGTTTTCTATACACACGTCCATTTTGCCTTATCCAACCTGGAAAACTAAAGATAGTTTTTTCCCAGAAGTAGCTTGATTGCATACGTGGCATGCATGTTTTCCCACCACTGATTTTTTTCGCATGCATTTTTGACAGAAGAATCAGATGGATGTGATGATATTTTAATTAAATTTTTATGGGTTATGATCTTTCAAAGGTTCATCATTATTTTAACGGTTTAGATTGGATTAAATGCATCTTATGTGTCCAGTATATATGTGCTTGTCGATGGGTGTAATGCTCTTGCAGAGTATCGAAGTTCTCCTCATATGTTTCTCCCAAGAAAAACTTTGAAATTCTGGCAGAGGTAGAGTGCTATACTTCACATGCATTCACTTTGGATATGTGAATCCATCGTACGTTTAAGATAAAATGAACCGTCCAAATGGTTAGAGCTACTTTAGATGGGCCACGTTAGAACTTTCAGATTGAAATGATCTCATGACGATCCGATTGATGGACATGTGATGATAGACGTTTAGAATGAATAAACAGTCAACGGTTGTAATTCAACAATGAATTTTCGTTAGTCTTCTATAATAACACAGGAATCATCGAAGTCTCACAGAGTATAATCCAATCAATTGGATTGTAGGATTGACCTCTCTAAAGTTGTCCCCACTCCTCAAAAAGTCTAAAACAGTGTTACAAATACGGCAGGTGTACATTTTTTAGTGCATGCGTATGAATCATCTAAGTCTCACAGAGTATCAAATAGCTCACCTGAACCGACCCCTATGTTCGTTTTACACAATTTAGATAATGATCCAGACTCTTGAACAGTACACTTGGCATAGTTACAGGAAATCCAGACCGTCAAAATCTCTGAACTTATTATGGAGGGAGCAGCTAGAAGTGAAAAAAAAATGAACTGAAGATTATAGGAACCATCTGATTTTTCTACCCAAATTTGGATTCATCAGCGTGATTTTTTGACATATTTTCCATTGGATGAGGAAAAAAATATTTGGATGGTCTAGATAGCTTCACATGACTGTCACACATGCGATGGATGAGTCACTGCCATTCTCTAAAATATGCAGAATTAACACAGGAATCTACTGATTGAAATGAAATCGCCCCCTTACCAAAGAGTAGAGATGATTTTGACCAATGATTCCCTTTCCTTTTTGGCAGGGAGATGTTACAGTTGAATTGTAAGAATCGGAATATGGTAAAGCCATCTCGAACGCACATTTTACATAGTGATTTTCCAATCAAGATCGTCCACCTAATGGCCCACATCATGGATAACACATATTACGAAATTCATAGTTACCCAACTTTCTTATCCGTCAATTCTCTTCACTTTCAGCCACTTAATTTCCACCATTAGCCTAATTTCTTTGCTTATGTAAGTTTAAAGGCCAGTTTGAAGAAGTTAGGACCTTAAATGGACGGTTCCGATTGAGAGATGATCATTTAAAAACATACAGTTTTATGATGACTCTACAATAATCCGGTAGTTCCGGGTCTACCGTACTATCTCTGTCTTCTGGCAACGGAATTGGAACATCGACGGCCTTTGGTGGTTTTCGCCTTCCAAGCACCACTTTTTTACTTAGTGTGGGAGACAAGCATGATTGGTTTTTGGGTGGGGCCCACCTGTCAATTTTATCGTATTGATCATCGTGACCTGACACGTGTACCATGTCCGGGTGTACATGGTCTCGCGTCACAGGGTCCAAGTCTTCGTTGATCTGTCCTCTCAGTCCACACAGAAGGGACAAGAGGAGAGTGATATAGTTCATATCACTATCTCTTAAGTAGTGGTGATTCATGTACCGTACACATGGCATGGTCATCTCTGATCTAGACTGTCCAAACCATTGTACCTCAAGTGTACGGTGCATGTTACGGACCTTAATATTCAACATGCCTTTTAATGGACGTAAAGTGATTGTCCACCTTGCACAAGCCGTTGAAAGGTTGACAGGTGGGGCCACCTTGAAAGATCACCTCGTGTGAAGATCAGGCCACTTTAAGGTGGGGCCAACATTTATGCATGTGACACGTTGGCCGCATGGGCAACATGGATGATAACTTCAATGTCCATTCACATTTATATGGGAAGCGGTTTTGGTGGTGGGCTTGGTGGTGTTGGGCGCTGTGGGGACCACCTTGATGTATTTGTTTTGTATCCACACCATCCAACTGTTTGTCCAGCTCATTTTGGGGGATATACGCAAAAATGAAGCACATCCAAAGCCCGAGTGAACCACAACACATGAAGTAGTAGGGATAATGACAACAACCATTGAAACCTTCCTAGGGCCCACCAGAATGTTTATACACTACCAGAAAAATGACTTTTCCCGACGGTCCCGCCCTTTCATCACCGACGGCTTTGGACCGTCGGTAATTCCGACGGCTCATAGCCGTCGGAAATGATCCTAAGGCCGTCGGAAAAATTAGGGTATAACTACGCCACAGCTGTTAATTGAACGGTCACCATTCAATCACTACTATTTTCTTGTGGTGTGGTCCATCTGAGATTTAGATTGGCTTCAATTTTGTAGTCAAGACTGATATAAATTTTAATAGACGGCATGGATGAAATAGATACATCATTGTGGGGTCCACAGACGCGTGGCAGCGTTGATAGCTATGCTGGTGCAAAACGCACACCGTGTGCAGACTTCAAAAAAAAAAAAAGAAATTTGGAAAGGGAAATATCCCACTCCTCTTGTCTCTCCCTCTCGGCTCTGTCCCTCACGCTCCCTCTCGTCTCCCTCTCAGCCTCTCCTCTCCCTCTCTCGGCTCTCTCCCTCTTTCTCGCGCTCCGTTTCTCCTCTCCTCTCTCCCTCTCACGCTGCATCTCTTGGTTCTCTCCGTCTCTCACGCTTTGTACAGTGGAGGGTTTTGAAGTTGGGGTGTTGCCGCCGCCACTGTACCCACACATCAGCGGTTTATTCCAAGGAGAAGAAATCGGGGTAACCCTCTCTCTCTCTCTCTCTCTCTCTCTCTCTCTCATTTTTAGGGTAACTCTATCACCATTAATGGCGGCCGGAACTGTATCTGCCATGGCCGCTGCTAGATCCAAAACTTCTATGGTGCCATGAATGTTTCAATCCTTTCCTGTCGTGCTGCCCGATTGGGTTTTGGAATAGTGGTGATTGAACACCCTGAAATTGCGTCGGGTAGTCTAACACGACACCCTACGCATACACGTGCGGAAGCTTGAGGAGCAACTAGAATTATGGCTAAACCTATAGAAGGGGGTGATTAGGACCTTTTTAAAATCTTTTCGCCTACTTAATAATTTTAACAAATTGAACGACGTAAGCGATAACACTTTGGCTTCCAAGCCTAAGTGGGTCCAATCAAAATACTAGCATATGATAAAAGCTATAAACAATCTAGTATAAAAAGGCATAGATTAACAAAATGATTAAGCTAATGAAGAACCTAATCTATGCAACTCAAATAGACTTGAATGAGGATGGATCAATAAGTTCAAGTCTACTTGAGGTAGTGAAAGTACATCTTATGAGTGTGGATGTGCCTATCAAGTGCTAAGCATACATTCCTAACTAAGCATACATAATTAACAATTAAACACAATGCATAAAGAGAAATGTGCTCAAGATCAATCACAAACACAAGGATGTATAGTGGTTCGACTACTTGTCTACTCCACTCCCGGTTCAAGTACTCAACCCCTTTGAGCACACCGGCATTCACTGGGGAGTTTAAATCTGGTTCCTCTCAACCAAGGTGTTTTAACTCGGATCCACCCAACCGGGGAGTTTACAGGTTCCTCCCAACCTACACGGTTGCACCCGTGTTGGTGGCTCCCCCTTGGAGACTTTGTTTTAGGCCCGACTAACGTGCCAAGGAACGGCTGACGTCCCTAGATTTTAGGCCCAACTAATAGGCCAAGGATCGGCTAACGACCCCGGGGCGAGTTTGTCAAACAAACTCTACGCTCAACTCCCACAGGGAATTGAGTGGATGGACTCTTAACAAGACAACCTTACTTGTCGGATTGAGCCCCTTGTTGCGCCGTCTTGGGTTGCTTCTTCTCGCTCTCCCGTGCTTGAATCAGCTCCCCTTGTGCTCCCCCGATCGTTGACGCCGTTGCTTTGCCAAGGCTTCAGCTCCAAAATCAGCTACCTTGCATGTGATGCTCCATTGGAGATGCCCAAGGTGCTAGGGAATGGTGAAACCTCTACAAATGGTAGGAAATGGGTTTCCTAGAGGAATGCACCTAAATGGACTCCTAGGTAGTGTTTAGACAAAGGATTTAACTATCATCAAGGTGTCTAAACCCTAGGAATCAAGAGGGAACAAGTCCATTCTCAAGATGCCATTGAATGGCCCAAGCTTGTGATGAAAACACAAGGAGAATGACTTGCTTTAGGTTTGGGATAGAGCCTCTAATGATCTCTAGCAATGGTGGCTTCTATCTCCTCAAAATCTCCTCTCTTAGCTCAAAAATCGAATCCCCCTCTTAAATAGATTTTCTTCCAACGGTCAAAAAACGGGCAGATTCGTGCATATCCGATTGATCGGAAAAAGTTTCCGATTGATCGGAGCCCAGTCCGATTGATCGGAAATCTATCCGATTGATCGGAAATCTATCCAGAGAAGTCTCTGGAAGAAATTTCGATTGATCGGAACACTGTCCGATTGATCGGACGGCCCCTTCCGATGGATCGGAAGACTGTCCGATTGATCGGAAATATGTCCAGTGAGTTTTCAATTTTTTCTGGGACAATTTTCGATTGATCGGAATTTCTGTCCGATCGATCGGAGTCCTATCGGAGCACCTGTCCGATTGATCGGAGTCCTATCGGAAACTGCTGTTTGAGCCTTTTTTATTGCAGCAGCTTCCACCTCTTTAATTAGTCTAATTTATCATGTTTTTCATGGAGTTCTAAGACTAATGATGATGACTAAAGGTATACCTAGGTGGTGCAAGTCATCTAAGAGGTTATGGGTTAGGTTTTGGTCAAGGCAAGGCACACCAAGGCATCACTTTTACCTGATTCTTCTTTCTTGATGCAGCCGGGCCACTTGAGTCTTCGGTCTTCGTCTTCATTAAGCTCAACCGACACTAGACCCACTGACCTAAGTAATTGACAAACAAGGTGCACTAGTATACCATAGAAAAGTGCACTAACAATCTCCCCCTTTGTCAATTACTTACAAAAACCTAACCTACCAAAACAAATACATGTACAAGAGATTACATTGATATAAAATGAAATACAAGACTCTGCAGTTTGCTCCCCCATAACCTGTCAATCCCTGCATCACAAAACATAGCAAACTAGTTTTGGTGGGACTTGATCTTTCTCCCCCTTTTTGTTAGCAATTGACAAACTATTCTCTCCCCCTTAATGATATATCAATAAAGGTTAAGGTAAGAGAAGATAGTATGTCGCAATTATAACTATAAGCACATGCTAACTAGAGAGAGTATAGGGTGCATGAACATAAAATCATGGAGCATGCTAAAGAACATGATTAATAAGAAACTGTAACTATCTAAGCATAGTTAATCATGCATAATTGGTCATCTATGATATACATTAAGCATTAAAGCTCAAGGGCTTATAGCCCAATCAACCAACCTCCCCTATTGGTATATCAAGACCAATACTAAGCAGAGATTAGCATACAATGAAGCATAAAACTCAAGATGATTAGCTAATCTAAGCATGGTGATAATCTAGCAAGCAAATATATTAATTAAAAGTAGGGCTAAATTATAAAAAATTGGGCTAATGAGGCTTGAATCCTCTAATTTGCCCATACACATAGAAATGAGGCTGAAATCCTCAGATTTACCTATATAAGCATTTCTAGCTACCCTCACTAACTATGTTTAGTTTGATAAGCCTAAGGGTAACTAATTTCCTCAACACCCTCATAAAATGTAGCATGAGGTGAGGGGTTAGGAACTCCTTCTACTCCTAGAAGGGATAGCGGTTGGGATCCCCTCTTAGATAAGCGGGAAGAGGGGTAGTGGTGGAAGCCGAGAGAGCTAGATCATTATGTTGGCTCCCATCACTAACAGAGTCATCGGATTTGGAGTCCGACTCCTCCGTATTATCCCACGTGGCAGCCATCGCCTTTTTACCTTTCGGTTTAGGCGTTTCCGGACAGTCCGGGGCAATATGGCCACGTTGACCGCAACCGTAACATCGAACGGATGAAGGTTTGGATGATTTCCCTTTATGTTTATCACCCTTCTTGTCCTTCTTGTCACGGCTATTCCCTCTATCAAATTTGAGGAATCTCTTGAATTTTTAGTTTAATTTTTCTTCCTCATCATCCTCATCATCGCTATCTTCCTCCGACTCACTCTTAATTTTCTTATGTTTGTGAGAGGATTTTAGGGCGATGTTTTTCTTCTTAGAGGGGGCCTTAAAGTGTAGTTCATGAGTTCGTAGGGAACCTATGAGTTCTTCTACTTTCATGCTATCTATATCTCTACACTCTTCTAAGGCAACTATCTTGGAGTCAAATCTTCCCGGGAGGGACCTAAGTATTTTTCTACAAATCCTTTTTTCCGGAACCCGATCCCCCAAGACAAACATGGAGTTACAAATATCTGACAATTTAGTATAAAACTCCATGAAATTTTCAGTCTCTTCCATCCTAATGTTTTCAAATTTGGTGGTTAAGAGCTTAAGCTTCGAGCGTCTTACTGTGCTAGTTCCCTCGTGGGTAACCTCAAGTATATCCCACACTTCTTTTGCAGTTGCGCTAGTGAGAATGCGCTGAAATTCTTCTGGGGAAACCGCACAGCAAATCGCATTGAGAGCTTTGGCATTTGCCATGTATTGAGCTCTCTCTATGTCATCCCATTTGGAATCATCTTTGGGAATGACAATATTTTTCCCATCATCCTCCACTTGCTCGGTGGGCAAGGTATATCCAGTTTGTGTGCTAAGCCAAACCGGACGGTCCATGGATTGGAGAAAAATTCTCATTCTCGCCTTCCAATAAGCATAGTTGGACCCGTCAAAGAAAGGTGGATGGTTGATGGCACTCCCATCTCGATTAGACATGATGCTAGTGCTCCGGTATCGGATCTTTACTCTAGACGGTTACGTCCTTGAAGAGCAACCCGCTCTGATACCAATTGAAATTGCGTCGGGTAGTCTAACATGACACCCTACGCATACACGTGCGGAAGCTTGAGGAGCAACTAGAATTATGGCTAAACCTATAGGAGGGGGTGATTAGGACATTTTTAAAATCTTTTCGCCTACTTAATAATTTTAACAAATTGAACTACGTAAGCGATAACACTTTGGCTTCCAAGCCTAAGTGGGTCCAATCAAAAGACTAGCATATGATAAAAGCTATAAACAATCTAGTATAAAAAGGCATAGATTAATAAAATGATTAAGCTAATGAAGAACCTAATCTATGCAACTCAAATAGAATTGAATGAGGATGGATCAATAAGTTCAAGTCTACTTGAGGTAGTGAAAGTACATCTTATGAGTGTGGATGTGCCTATCAAGTGCTAAGCATACATTCCTAACTAAGCATACATAATTAACAATTAAACACAATGCATAAAGAGAAATGTGCTCAAGATCAATCACAAACACAAGGATGTATAGTGGTTCGACTACTTGTCTACTCCACTCCCGGTTCAAGTACTCAACCCCTTTGAGCACACCGGCATTCACTGGGGAGTTTAAATCTGGTTCCTCTCAACCAAGGTGTTTTAACTCGGATCCACCCAACCGGGGAGTTTACAGGTTCCTCCCAACCTACACGTTTGCACCCGTGTTGGTGGCTCCCCCTTGGAGACTTTGTTTTAGGCCCGACTAACGTGCCAAGGAACGGCTGACGTCCCTAGATTTTAGGCCCAACTAATAGGCCAAGGATCGGCTAACGACCCCGGGGCGAGTTTGTCAAACAAACTCTACACTCAACTCCCACAGGGAATTGAGTGGATGGACTCTTAACAAGACAACCTTACTTGTCGGATTGAGCCCCTTGTTGCGCCGTCTTGGGTTGCTTCTTCTCGCTCTCCCGTGCTTGAATCAGCTCCCCTTGTGCTCCCCCGATCGTTGACGCCGTTGCTTTACCAAGGCTTCAGCTCCAAGATCAGCTACCTTGCATGTGATGCTCCATTGGAGATGCCCAAGGTGCTAGGGAATGGTGAAACCTCTACAAATGGTAGAAAATGGGTTTCCTAGAGAAATGCACCTAAATGGACTCCTAGGTAGTGTTTAGACAAAGGATTTAACTATCATCAATGTGTCTAAACCCTATGAATCAAGAGGGAACAAGTCCATTCTCAAGATGTCATTGAAGGACCCAAGCTTGTGATGAAAACACAAGGAGAATGACTTGCTTTAGGTTTGGGATAGAGCCTCTAATGATCTCTAGCAATGGTGGCTTCTATCTCCTCAAAATCCCCTCTCTTAGCTCAAAAATCGAATCCCCCTCTTAAATAGATTTTCTTCCAACGGTCAAAAAACGGGCAGATTCGTGCATATCCGATTGATCGGAAAAAGTGTCCGATTGATCGGAGCCCAGTCCGATTGATCGGAGACAAGTCCGATTGATCGGAAATCTATCCAGAGAAGTCTCTGGAAGAAATTCCGATTGATCGGAACACTGTCCGATTGATCGGACGGCCCCTTCCGATGGATCGGAAGACTGTCCGATTGATCGGAAATATGTCCAGTGAGTTTTCAATTTTTTCTGGGACAATTTCAGATTGATCGGAATTTCTGTCCGATCGATCGGAGTCGTATCGGAGCACCTGTCCGATTGATCGGAGTCCTATCGGAAACTGCTGTTTGAGCCTTTTTTATTGCAGCAGCTTCCACCTCTTTAATTAGTCTAATTTATCATGTTTTTCATGGAGTTCTAAGACTAATGATGATGACTAAAGGTATACCTAGGTGGTGCAAGTCATCTAAGAGGTTATGGGTTAGGTTTTGGTCAAGGCAAGACACACCAAGGCATCACTTTTACCTGATTCTTCTTTCTTGATGCAGCCGGGCCACTTAAGTCTTCGGTCTTCGTCTTCATTAAGCTCAACCGACACTAGACCCACTGACCTAAGTAATTGACAAACAAGGTGCACTAGTATACCATAGAAAAGTGCACTAACACACCCACCATGAAAAACTTCTTTAGGGCCACTGAAAAGCTTACTTGCCATCTTACCAGTTTGTAAGGCCACAAAGACCTGGACGAAAGACTGCATAAATATCAGCTTATCCAAATGGTCTGGATTACTCACGATGGGACCCACTTTTGGGAATTCAAAACTCGAGTATATCACTCAAAGCCTCGGTGCAGGATTGTGTAGTTTCTCTATAAATAAAAGTAAAATTGAAGAGACGAGATGGTTGGAAGTCAGTTGCACAGTGCCTCCTTTGAAATGTGTGACTTTGATTTTCAAGAGATGATGAGGTGATGGGATGCGCCCATCAGATCAATGATCCAGCCGAGGATGTGCACCATATCCTCGAGGACCCCCCCCCCCCCCCCCCCCTTTTTTTTTTTTTTTTTTTTGTATTTTACAAATGGGACCTGGGCTCAATGATTCAGATGGTAGGTCAGATTGGGCCCACAATCGATGGGGAATTTGCAAAAAATTTCCCTGATTGAACAATGTTAACACCTCTAGTGTTGGCTTGAAAATAGATAAGGAGAGAATACATCAACGGTCCACATTCAACAGGAAGAAGACCCAGACATTGGGGTGGATGGGAGCTTCCAATCGAGGAGATTTGTGGCACATCGTGAGACGTTGGATATGATAACATCAACTGTACGGATCATAATATCATGGCCCACGTGCCCTAATCAAAGCTCATGAAGGATGTTGCACATCATATGATTCCTCCCTGTAAGTGCGCTCTTGGGCACGAGGCCCGTACAAGTGCTTTCATTGCTAAGTGATGTAGCCCATTGATGTGATCAGCTCCAACCTGAAGTACAACCACCTCAAATTCTCCCCGTTGGAACAATCTTGGCCCTTGGATGGTTAATGTTGGCCGATAATAGATTAGAAAAAGATAAATATAAAACGTCTACAGTCCACTGAAGTAAAGGCCAAAGATTGGATGGTTAGGATCTTTCAATATGTGTTAGAGTCAAATGGGTCAAATGTATATGGTGGACTCAGTGTAGGCCCTTGCCCTGTCCAAGGGCATGTGTTGGATTGTAAATTATAGAAGCAAGCTATTGTAAAAGTGTAATAATTATGAATTAAATTGCTAGTATCTAAAAAATAAGTAATTTGACAATGATACAATGTAAAATTGTAATGATTATAAATTGCTTTAAAATATGTTTGTCTCACTAATTATGTCAGTATAACAATGAAAATAGATAATAATTATAAATTGCTTTGCTTATTTGGTAACGTCAGTTCCATTTAGCTACAATGATGGCATTCTTATATAATTTGTTTTTTTTATGTTAAAAGGTAAATATTATAATTTTATAATGAGAAATTGTAATGACTACCAATTATTTTACATGTTTCCTATTATGCATCCATTTGACCCTTGAATTTGTGTCGTAATACTTATTATGTAAACAAACACTTTAAAATAATAATAATGGCTTATTTACATTATATCTTGGAAATTAGTTACAATTGAAAAGAAACTATATATAGTTTTAATCGTCTAATGCTATGCTAACACACACACACACACACACACACACATACACACACGAATCTTCTTATCAAAATCTGACTGTGGAGCCCACCATGATGTATGTGTTTTATATCCACCTTGTCCATCTATTTCCCCATATCATTTTAGGGTATGAGTAAAACAATGGGGCAGATCCAAATCTCAATTGGAACACTAATTAGCAATTAAACAGATGCTAGTCCCCTATCTTTCATGAAGAATAGCCAGGCAAATGTTGCAACTGGCGACTATGCCCTACCAGTTGTAGTTGCAAGGCTTCTAGCCTTTTCATTTCAACCTGTTCCTCTGACAGCTATATTGGTTACTAATTTTTACGCAAGTGCTTAAGACATCATTAGGAATGGAATCTTTCAAAAAAAAAAAAAAAAAGACAACAAGAATGAAGACTTGTAATTAATGATTCCACCTTTGGTATGGGTAGAAATATTTGTGCTTGGAGGGAGGATTTTCTGATATAAAAGCTTTGTGCCACAGTTGGTGCGTCCACAGAGAAGAAAAGATATTGATCTATCAGTACACATGCCCAACAAGAGCTTAGATAAACATCTATTAAATTTCTCAATTCCTCTAGATATGGAAACGTTTTTGTGGGTGAAGATATATCATCCATCCACAGATGCATCCATGTGTGGCTCTTGTGTGTCCAAGAGGACTCAGCTAATCGTCACACTAAAAACAAGCCTCTGAATATATAGGCAAGTATGCACAAATGCACATGTAGATAAATGATTCAACTTAAATGCTTCTCACTTTCTTCCACTTAATTATCAGTGACTCACTTCCATTTCGCAGCAAACCTGTGCACCACCACTTTCTCCTCCTTAAGGAAGAGATATCCCAAAAAACTACTACAACTGGATGGCTCTCCTAGTATTCTCTATATAGTACAAGTATATGATTTTTTTAACTGTGGTTGCTGAAGTAGAGAATGTGGGATCTGATCAGTTTTATCGGTATTTAACTGTCTCATGAGAAAATCTAAACTAGCCATGCCACACAAATTTCCTTTTGTGGCTTGTTCCACTAAACTATGCTATAGGCACTAGGGTTCATGTGGATTGTTCATTGGGTGCATATCACTTCTATGCCAGTAGATAGCACAGGTTGGGTGATCCTGCTGATTCAATCACTGGACCTTTTCCTGCAATCTTGACTGTTGGCAGTTCATTTCTACCATCAATGTAACTGATCGGACAATTAAGATCACTCATCCTTAAAATTTTCTGCAATGGCTGATCCATGGTGTGTCCCAGCTTATGAATACTCCTGATTATAGACCATTACACATGCACTCTTGTGGGAGCTTAGAATAAAGAGCTTTTGTGCTCTGAACAAATAAGCTCTTGGTATCAATGCCCAATAATAGAATTTATAAACTGCATCTTTGGTGGCACATTTTGGCTTGGTGTCATTCATTTTCTACAACATAGATTGATGACATAGAAGGAAATTTTAACACAGCACAAGTTGGTTTTAGTTCAATGTTCCTCTGTACTCTTCTCTGATTTGCTTGTCTTTCATCCAATGTCATTTATTCAAATGTAAGATTCATTCCCACTATTTGATTTGTTGAGATTCCTCTTTGTCATAATTTTGCAGATTGCACAGCTTCTACCTCTTCAAAAGAAGTTCATGCATCTCAAATCACAGTTAGAACTTAAAGAATTTGATCTTTATCTCTTTCAGGGTAAAGTTGAGCAATATGAAATGAACACCATAAGGTACTACTACTTATCTTTCCTTCCTAGGCAGCAGATTTATTTAGATTGAACCTGTAGGCTGCTGTCCTGTTCCAAGTAGGTTTATCAAAAACAGGATTTGGCCACCAAATCTGTGATGCCATTGGTTTGCTAAGACTGACCTGACGGACCATGCCAGATCTGGATTGTTTCATTTTCTCCCTCTGATAAATGTCCACTAGTCTGATAATCAGATAATAAAATACTCTTACATTTTGGTGTGATATTACCATAATTTGGATGGTTTAATTGGCTTTTGTACGCCATGTGTGCAATTTCTAAGTGCCTATATATCAACCATATATCACGGCCACTAACTGTTTTCCATAAGATCCAGCCACCCTCATTTCTTTATCCTGATCTTTCAACATGGTGAGGAATTAGGATCTCTAGCATCCTAGCTTGGAAGGCTCCCATTCTTGAGGTCAAGTGTTGGCCACCTTGTACAGAGCACCTAGCAGTTTTCCTTGAGCCTGCTATGAGGCCCTTTATGCTGTTTACCATCGCTTCAAACCATTCCTGTATATTGAATCCATTTTACAGTTATGCCAATAGAAATGGGCAAACCTTTACACTCGATTTCTATTGCATTTTGTTTAGTGCTTGGATGCTCCACTCATTGAGATCCTACTGTTAGCTTCAGTTTTAATTTACATCAATTGTCTTATAACCACTAACTGGAAACTCTTTTTTTTTTTCTTTTTTTTTTTCATGCATGTTCATTAGGATGGCCCAAGAAATTATGCATTAGTTACATGGATGTGATTTCATGCATGTTCATTGGAATAACTGCTTAGTAGGCTATTCATGTCTATATTGCACTATGTTTGAAATTGGATCTTATTTTTCATCATTTATAACTTCATGGTATCCTCTTATCCCAAACCAAGCTCTAAACACATTTCTAATTTCTTGTAAATAGGAAACTCAAGGTAAATACTTTCTTGGAGAGGAAGCATGTTTCTATCCCAAGGTAAATCCTGTTCAATTTCAACATCATCTTCTTCTTCTTCTTCTTCTTTGTATATTGGATCATTCAAGATTTTTTACATTCATGGCAAGGGGAATCGTTTCTAGCCACATGCATAGGTCAATGTAAATGAAGTGTGTACGAGGTAATGCCAAAGTGTTCTGTTGAACCATATATGGCTCCCTAATCACATGCTTTATCTGAGTCTCTTTCAACTGGTGAGTGACCTTTGGATTGACGAGTTCAATGTATTTGGTTTTTGTACTTTACAGGTTCTATTTGAGCCAAAGCAATGGGATTAACTTGCTGGGAAATTTCAATGATGTGGCCTGCCCATTGAGCGAATCAACCTAATTCGTGTCAATTGATCTTCATGAGTGGGCCACTTTTAACCTTTGGGGATGTGTATGTGAAAGTTCATGTGATCATTTCTCTTTGAATTGGGTACCCATATTTGTTTAGCCGGTGCAGTCTTTTTTTGAGTGCCCAAGCTTCCCACACTTGAAGCAAATCAATGAACGGGATCAACTACCCCTTTCTTCTAATGCCTTTGTTTGGGATTCAAATGTTGGCATCACTTCTAGGTTTTTACAGCCTTGAATCTGAAGTGAACCAAGCTTCACTTCTCGAAGCCAAGTCTTGTGTTGTTTTTCATTATCTTCACAATTTTTTTTTTTCTTTTTTCTTTTTTTTAATCCCCATTACTGAAACAAATCAAATGAAGCCCTCTTGAATATGTTGGTACAAAATGGAAAAAGACTCTCAGTTTCTTTTGGGATTCCATCTCAGTCAGTTATTCAAAACATAGACTTGATCTGAATGATAGCTTCAGTTATACATTTCAATGGGCTTGGAATTTGATGGTGGATTTGAGTAGAAGGCTTTTCATTTATGAAACATTTATGAGGATATTCGGTTGAGGTTTATTCAATGCATTTCACATGTGGATGTCAAGTTAATTTCTTTATTTTCAACTGTCTTTAAAAAACTTTGAAGCTTAAAAAAGGCTCATTCTTATAATGCTAAGAAGAATTAATTTCTTGTTTACCATCATTGTTCTATGTAACTATAGTTCAAACAGTTATGAAGAAGTTTTGCTGTCGGATCTGTTTCGTGCTTTTACTTCTTTTGTTGTTCACTTTGCAGATGAGGATCTGACCTTCTATTATTATTTCATCTTTTCTAGATTCTTTTGGCATTCTTTTCTGGAGTGTATGATTGCAGGGCAGCATGCGTGCAAGCCCATATCTGTAAAAATCTTAAGTTCCTTCTCTTTACAGCCTTCTCTTTACAAACAAAGCTTTCTCACAATCTCTGGTAATTTTTTTCCCATAGTACACATGCTCTCTATGTGCATGTGCATGTGCATGAACATATCTCTGGTAAGATTTCAATCCCTAGGACTATGTATGTTTGGTTTCAGTCTGAATTGGACGTAGTTTTGGAGTTGACTAGGGGTTTCTTTGACTCATCTGTGTTGAAATGAGCCTTGTTTCTATGCACTGAGCAACTTTCTTGAAGAAAAGTTGCTAATGCCTTGAGTGCATTGTTGGTGTTACATATTTCATTAGGCAGTCCCATATTCGTCAATTCAGTATTCCACCTGAGGTATGCTGGCCATTCATCAATCTTCCTAGTTACATCTGTAAAGATTTTAAGAGGTTCCTTATGTCAGAATTTAAGTATCCATGAATGGGAGGTTAGGATTGTTCAACCAATTTGGATTTTGGAGTGAGCACCTTTTCTTTAGTTAGCACTGTGGAAAGATTGATCTCTGAGTTGGGTTGCAACATATGTGATCTTTATTTCTGAAATTGAGTTTGCAAGAACCAACATTCCTCTGCCGTGGCTTTGCTGCAAGTGATCTTTACTTTTGATACATCATTGGTTTTTGTTCAATCATGACTTGTTGGTGAAAGGTTTGGCTGTTTGTTATTGCTGCTACCTCACATTGGTTCCTTTGACCTTCACTTTTGCAATTTGCAACTGAAGTTGCAGTCTTATGGTCTGCAACTTCAGATGATAAATGATGGGTTTTAAGAGCGCATTTGGATTCATTCTAATTAATTCAACTGCATTTGAGCCAATCATGTTGTGATTACAATTTTAGTTTTTTGTTAAGCCTAATTGCTTTTCCTGGGAAATCGAAGCCACATGGTGCTGGTTTTGTTTTCATCCGGGCCCCAAATTGGACCACATCTAGTTGTCTTGAAAGTCTCACCAATCACTAGTGAATTTTTTGCTATTGTGACTTTTGCATCAACAGGTAAAATGTAGTTGTGGTATTTGAATTATAATTGCAAATGCTAATGATTGAAAGAAAGATGGCAGTCAGTTCATGCATAGACCTGCGGAATGTCAATGTGCTTATATGCTTTTATGTGCAGGGAAAGGATATGTTAGAGAGGAAATGGAATGTATACATGAAAATTTTTGAAGTTGGATACATACTGATTCTTCTTGTTGTTGTTTTTTTTTTAATTTTTCCTTTTTGTATTTCGTCAATTGAGTATGTTTGAGCTGAAGATTTTTGCAATCCTATCTATGTTACAGGTGGGCACACCCTTTTCTTGATTTGTCATCCTCTTATGCTCCACTATGGTAAGTTATTGCCTTAATGAAAATTTTCTCTGATTTTTATGGATTTTTACAGCATAATCCAGGAATTATGATTTTGGGTGGGCCTGTGTTGGTTTGAGACTGGATTTTGAACTGTTTGGGGCTGGCTTGTTTGGCCAGGCCTATTCAAAATCTTAATTCTCTGTCTCTCATGGTTCTCTTTATTTAAGAAATTCTATATTTATTTAAGATATGCCTTAAGTAGCTTATCTTGATTTTTTACTTATTAAACTGAAGTGATTGAGTAACTTTAAATAAATAAAAAAGCTACTTATAATTGATCATAAACCAAACTCATCTCAAATAACTTATCTACTGCTGTAAGTAGAAAAATTAACTTATTTGGTGGTGTATCCACAATTTTACAATTTCTGCGTCTTCTTCTTCATCTCAAATAACTTCTACAATTTCTGCGTCTTCTTCTTCTTCTCAAATAACTTCTTCATCCATAATTTTAGCTTCTTCTTCTTTGGTTTATATTAGATCATGATCTAGCCTGAAATTACAACTGATCTAAAGTTCAAACCACAGCAGATCTGCACCTCAACTTGAAGCTCCGATCACAGCTCCATTGAAGCTCCGATCACAGCTCCATTAGAGCTCCGATTTTAGCCCATTGAAGTTCTGATTTCTGCTCTGTTAAAGGTAGATCTAAACTCCAATTCATATTGAATTCGAGACAGTTTTATCAGATCTTAAACTTAATAGTACTTTATAGCTGTTCTTGAACTTCATTTCACAACCAGATTACAGCCCAGTTAATGACCAGATCCGCACCCAATTCATAGCTGATTTCTTTGCTCATTCATGAGCTGATTTCTGCACTCAATTCATGGACAATTTCTAGTTGCTTACATGAGCTGATTTGAGCTTCTTTCATAGCAGATGTCCAGCTGAGTTTACAGTAGATGTTAAGCTCTAGAGCACGTCCAGATCATGGCCCATTCCTTGGCCCAGATCACGTGTAGATCATGGCCCATTCCTTGGCTGAGATCATGATCAGATCGCTGCCCATTTTAGGATCAGTTTACGTGGCCCATCTGCAGTCCATTGCATGGCCTGTTTCATGTCCATTTCATTCTGTTCCATGTACATTTCACGTCCATTTCATGGCCTGTTTCATGCACATTGCATGAAACAGGCTACGTTGCTGGCCATTTGTTGTCTCTGCTATTTCATGTCCATATCATAGCAAGTTGTTGTCCCTTTAAGATCAGATTAATAACATGTTGATACAGCTACCTTGCTGGCCATCTGTTGCCTCTGCTATGCATTCAACATCACGGCTGTCCAGGCCTTCTTGCTGCTCAGATTGTGACTCATCTTTTGTCCCAGATTGTAGGCCATCTTGCTGTCCAAATTGTGGCCTGTTTTCTGTCCAAATCGTGGCGCAGTTGCCATCTGAACCAAACTGCTATCCACACATATATACTAGTTGTCCATTGCAGATAGGTGTGTCCCATTTCACATAAATGCTGTTCCAACACAGCTAGTAGTTATCCAAGCAGTGCACTTTATACACATGCAACCCATAGGCGACCCAGCTGTCCAGATTTCTAGCTAACTAGATCACTAACTTGCAGTCCATTTTCCTTGATAACAGTCCATTCAACCTTATAATTGTACAAATTAATAGCTAACAGTTCATCACCATCACTTTCTCCCCCTTTATGTAATAAACCGCGTTTTTTATCGACAGATGATGATGGCCCATCTCCTCCTTGAGATCTTTCACCACACAATGAAGATGATGGCCCGCTCTCATTTGACACAATAGAGAACACTATCTCTGGTTTACAACCATCTTCTTCTGCCTGATTGCAATCTGTTGCTGCCTTAGTGTCTTTCTCAGTGTCAGATACTAACTGAGAATATTATCTTGAAGAACTTTGTTTTTACTTAATTATTTTTTTCCTCATTCAGTCATCTGCTTGTTTCTGTTTTTTTACACTTTTTTCTTTTGTAATCCAAAAATTTCTCATTCAATCAAATCTGTCATAACATCCCATTTTTAGAATTGTTATGGCCTATTTTTTATCACTGTTTGGAATTTAAGATGCAACTAATTGGGTCCGTCTAAACCTGGATCAATCCTACTTTTTATCTACCATTCCTACATCCAATTTTTGTTTGATTTCAACCTAATCAAGTCCTGAAATGGTGGTTACAGATTGATTATCCTGTAAAATGGATTCATCTATGGCTTTTGCCCGTCAGGAAAGTCATATTTCTGGTAGTGTTCTGATTTTGATTGTGAACTGTTTTTGTATTTTTTATGGTGGTGGTCACAAGTAGGATATAAATTAAACTTTCTTAATTGTCATCGAGGGCAAAATAATGGTGGTTATAGATTTTGTTTATCCTATAAAATGGATCTTTTATTGCTTAGAAATTTATTTTCATCTCTTTCTAAATCCACTTTTATATGATGTTCATTTATTTTCACTTTTCTCCTGTAGGTTTTCAACAACTGAACCGTCGGTGTTTGAGCTTAATGGCCATAGCAACAGATGGCACAGAGTCTCTTATGAATCAACTGTTGATGTTAGGAGATGAAGAAAGCACATTTATCTTCTAATGTCAACAGTCAATCCATAAGAGGGCCAACTATTTGCTGTTGCGGCCATGCTCAAACGCTGATGGCTTTTTTTTTAATATGCTAAAGCAACGCCTACGGTCATAAACCGTTGAAAATTTCGACGGCGGAGCGACGGCTTATAGCCGTCGGAATTTCCGACGGCCGATAACCGTCGGAAAATAATTGCGACGCCCCCTTTCCCGACGGCCCGTCCGACGGCTAAAAGCCGTCGGCAAATCCGTTTGCCGACGATTTCGGCCGTCGGGAAAAGTCATTTTTCTGGTAGTGATGCTATCCAATATGTTGATAATGTCACACCGGCGTGGATGAAGGGAAAACACAAATATCAGCTCCATCCAAAACTTTTGTGGCCCATGAAAAAGTTTCTAATGGTGGCAGTTCAATTATCACCATTTCCTGTGGTGTTGTCCACTTGAGCTTTTGAACGGCTTCAGTTCTAGGTAGGGTTGCACATCTGCTGGATTAATCTGACCTACCCATTCGATCTAACTTGGTAGAAACTTGATCCGCCCCGATTCGGGAGAGAAAATGATCTGGTCCCGGGTAAATGTGGCTGGATTGTTTTTAATTTAGGTATGGTTTATGATACACGCTAAACTAGACCAATCCGACCTGTGTATACCAACCCATTCTACCCAACCTGAACCAGCTCGAGTTTGTAAGAGTATTCTAAATAAATTAAAAAACAAACCTTTAAATTGGTGATATTGTGTAGATAGTGATGTTGTGTAGAGAGAAATCTAATTTCATCTAAAAAAATTTGTCATGCCTTGTGTAGGATGGGGCAGAGAAATCTTTCATCTAAAATTTATAATTGTTTTGAAGTTAAAAAAATGATTATTAGTTATATTGTGTGGAGAGAATATTATTTAATAAAGTTAGAAATTAGTTAAACACTTCTTTTTTAATATGCAAAGAATGCGAATAAACAGAACTTAATCCTAACCCAACCTGACCAAAGCCGGTTAGTATATAGGGTCGAGTAGAGTTAAAGTTAACCCTTTTGCAAGTAGGATAAGATTAGGGTTGAATTAGCAATGCCCAATCACAACCCGAACTGAAACCCAAACCTTTAAAATATATTTAGGTTCAGTCCATATTGAGCCCAACTCGACCCTAACTCAACCCGTGTGAAAGGCTCATATGCTAAATGAGCGTGCAAAGTTGATAAATTCGTTTTTATAAAACACATCTATCATGGTGGCCACAGAGTGACCAAGACCACCTAGCTTGTTGTTGGGGTCACCAACCATGGTGGGCCACAAGAGTGACCAAGACCACCCAGCTTGTTGTTGGGGTCACCAACCAATCCGCTTTATGAACGGTCCTTCGGTCCAATAATTGCAGTGACAGATGGATCGTAACCATCCAACTGGTGTCTATCAAATGGATGGTTGATACAGAATGGTAAATGCTCCCTACCGGTGGGATGGTTAAGATCATCAAATCAATGGAGACATTTTGGCTATGCTACATCCATAATGAGATCTGATTTGAATGGTCCAGATTACCAGACACGTGTGCCCATTGTTCGGTGGAGAAACCACCATCGTTTTTGAATCGGTGGTGAACTATCACCGTAAATGAGACATGGATGCGTCAGCCATGGCCAATAAATAGTGAATAACTGATCACCTGCAGACAAGGTATCAGAACTTTTGGTACCATACCGTCTTTCACGGCAACAGGCCCACTCGTGTAGGACATCAGTAACATCAATGCAGTATGGCCCACCACCAATATCATGGATGCGGATTGCCGGGAAGCTAGGTGGAGCCCAACATGATGTCGGTGAGAAATCCACTCCATCCATCCTTTGCCAGATCATCTTAGGAGATGGGGTCATAAACAAGGCAGATCCAAAACTCAAGCCGGAGGATGACACGAAAAGGAGGGTAGGGCTGATTGGGAGCCTCTGAACAAAGTAAATGCCAACTAGATTTGGAGGTAAATAAATTTAGAGTAAATGGCTTACTAGTTTTTTTTTTTAATCTTATTATGAGAGTAAATGAAATGCACTTGAAATTTATATATATTATATTTGGATGAGAGTAAACAGGAGGAAGTGACATCATTGGATTTTTTAACACACATATAAAGGGGGGAATGGTCTTCTGCCCACAGTTCTTGTGACGTGAGCCCAAAATATGAGCCTTTCTTGTGATGCAGTACCCAAAAAACCATAGGCCCAACATTTACCGTGATTTAGAACTTTGGTGACAAAAGCAAACAGTTTCCTCCCTCGATTTGCCTCTCTCTCTACTGTGGGCCCCACTTTAATGTGTGTTGGACATTCACACCGTGCATTTGGTGTGTCCCCTCTAGGTTATGGAACGTGCCAAGGATTAGCTATATACAAAACTCAGGTGGGCTATACCATCTAAAACTATGTGAATACATGCCTAAAAAATCTAAAAGCACTTGGTGGGGCCCACCTGAGTTTTGGATATGGCCGAAACTTGGTCTAACCCTTCATCCAAGTGGGACACACACAATGGATGGGTTGGATTTGTGAACCACATCTTAATGAGCCCAATAAATGTTCATGAGGGTTTTAATGGGTGGATAACCCCTCTCAATTGTTATCTGTGGTGTGGCCCACCTAAGTCATGGATTGACCTAATTTTTAAGCCCATAGCCCACCATGGAATGGTACATCTGACCGATGGGGTAGATGTTTGATAAACATCACGGTGGGGCCCACAGAGGTCGGCCTCATGAGAGCTTCCCATGAGGTCTGACCTCATAGCTTCTCTCTCTCTCTCTCTCTCTCTCTCTCTCTCTCTCTCTCTCTCACACACACACACACACACACACCACAAATCAGTTTTAATATTTCAAATCTGTGTACATATGTGATATTTAATAGAATAATTATAATAAATATCACCAACAAGCAACTTGCCAACGTTTTATGATCGTCCATTTAGATGGCCAACCTTTGAATCATTTTATTGGTGTGATTTTAGTGATATAGCCCATAATTAAATTGTTTTAGAGTATTATTAACATGCTTCATCCAAACAGCTCAAGAGAAATTACTACGGTTGAAACCTCCTTGGGTTCGACCATAACCTTTATATGCCATTCATATGGTTCACAAGGTCATTCCTACTTGGGTGAACTGAAAAACACAAATAAATCAACCGGATCCAAAATTTTTGTGGCCTCACTGATGTTTCAACAGTGGGTGTTCAATTCTTGATGTTTACGGTCATGCAGCCTACTTGAGTTTGGAACTGAATCATTTTTGGGCCATATCCTAAAATGATTTGATAAAATGGATGGACCGGGTGGTTTTCTCTCAAACATCATTTTTGGGCCTATCTTTCTGGTGCAGGAAGTACCTGCAACTTGATATCCCAAGAACACCTGAACCCCAGGCTCTTTGGGCTTATAGTGATACTTACGTAATATCCACTCCATCCATCCTCCCAGCTCATTTTAGGAGAGGATCCCAAACACGACGGAGATCCAAAATTCAAGTGGGCCACAACACAACAAGCTCTGTGATGCCCACTATCTCCATTCTATCCATCTGATCCTAAGTTTAAGACATGAACCCAAACACGATGGAGATCCAAAATTGAAGTGGGACACACCAAAAGAAACATGGCCTGTTACAAGAATCACCTTCAACCCTAAGCTCTGTGGGACCCACTGTGAAGTTTGTATTAGGTAGACTCTGTCCCTCCGTTTCTCCAGCTCACTTTAAGACATGAGCCAGAACATAAAAGAGACACTGAGCTGTAGTGGCCCACACCACAAGCAATGGTAGAAATCGAACACCCACCATTAAACCCTCCACAGGGCCACAAAAGTTTTGGAGTAGACGGATCCAAGGCTCAAGTGGACCACACAGTGGCATTAAAAACTTCTCGGGATCCCCGCAGAAGTTTTGATCAAGCTGATATTTTTGTTTTTTCCTCACTACGATGTGGTGTGTTCAACTAGAGTTTTAGACACCATGGGGTTCCCATACACAAACCTATTGGTAGGTGTCCCATAACTATCATTCCCTGTGGTGTGGACCACCTTACTTATGGTTTTGGTTGGTTTTTTGCCACATGGCTGAACTTTGATGGGCACACCTTATAGACGGAGTGGATCTCGTACAGCCCACATGGTGGCTCCAACAAGCTTGACTTTTTTACATGTTGCTCAAAACTATTCTTGTAGAAGAATCCAGTTCTCCAAACGCATGGAACAACTAATCTAGATGGAGCTAACATGTTTTATATATGAAATCTACTCTACCCATCCAATCTATTCATATGACCCTTCTAACCAAGATGAAAATACTCTCCAAAACTCACGCTATTGGGAAACTCAGGTGCATGACGCAATCCTCTTCCTAAGTGTCTCGTTTTTTGTGTACGTGCTAAATGTGTATCAGATCCAAGACGATCATCAGCTGGATCCTAACTTGGATGGGCCACAGTACAAATATCATAACAATTAGACAATCCTAACCATTATGTTGGATGACTTTTGAGAATGGAAAATGGACGGTCGTGGGAAAATGTCAATCAAAGTTCTTCGATCGTCCTTTTTTTTTTAATCGCTGATCGTAGGGTTAGGTTGTCCATTGGGCATGAGCTCGTTGACATGGCCCACCTGATCAACAGTTTTGATCTTGTTCACAGATGCCACTTGTAAAACACATGGAAAAAAAAATTAAAGTCACAAAATATTCAATGTAATATAGTGCTGAGAAATCGTGCCTATCTGACGATCAGGTGGCATTATGGCCCACCAATATGCGTTCAAATTGGATTCTTCATATTATGTAATGAGTGTGATTTTCCCCATCACCATCGCAACTCGCAAGTGGACCCACAAGATGAACGGTTCTGATCACCAAAGGTGGGCCCAAGTGTGCCTGAGATCCTTCAAATTGAGTCTTCAGATCACCCTCACTACGTGATTTTGCGACGAATATTGCCCGTCGCAAAATGGTTTAACGACGGACCTTATTCGTCTTATTTGAAAATATTCCGTCGCTTTTGCGAAAATAATGCGGGATTTCGTCGCGAGATTTAGCGACGAACATTGTTCGTCGTAAAATTATAATTTCCGACGGATCTAGTTCGTCGCTATTTAACGACGAACTTGGCTCGTCGCTAATCTCCGCCCGAAAAAATCCTCCAAAAACCCCATACAGAATAGCGACGGATTATTTCCTTAAACGACGAATAAGGTCCGCCGTAAATTAAAATTTAAGAAAATTGAGATACTGAAAGAAAACGGATATTTTTAAAAAATTAAAAAATTTGATATTTGAAAAAATAATTTCTTAATTTGAAAAAAAAAAGTTAAAGAGGTTTTTAAAAAAAATTGAGAAATTTGAATAAAATTAATATGTTTGAAATTTCTTTTGAAATTTACCCAAAATTAAACACTTCGAAAAAGAAAATTGTGAAGTTTAAAAAGAATTGCGATTTTCAAACAAAAAAAGTTGAGAGGTTTGAAAATAAATTAATAATTTTTTAGTAAAACTGAGATTTTGAAAAATATTAAGATTCAGAAAATTGAGATTTTTGAAAAAAAAAAATGGCCATTTGAAAATAGTTGAGTAGTTTGAATAAAATTGATAAGTTTGTAAAAAAATTGAAATTTTTATAAAGAAATTAAGATTTTGTATTTTGAAAAAATTAAGAAGTTTGATAATAATAAAATAAAAGACATTTTGTAAAGAAATTGAGAAGCTTTAAAAAATTTACATTTTGAAAAGTTAGAGATGTTTGAAATAAAATTGAAATTTTGAAGAAAAAAATGTGATATAAAAAAATGGAGATTTTGATAAAAAAAAATTTTGAAAATTTGAAAATGAAAATTAACTAGTTTAAAAAAAAAATTGTGATTTCGAAAAAAAAGGTTCAGAAGTTGGAAAGAAATCGACAATGTTTGATAAAAATTCGTATTAAAAAAAAAAGAGTTGAGATTTAAAAAAGAATTAGCATTTTAGAAAAAAAAAAAGTAACATTTTTAGACCAAAAAAGGTCATTTTGAAAAAAAAATTTGAGACGTTTGAATAAAATTGATAAGCTTAAAAAAATTAATTTTTGTAAAGAAATTATATTTTTATAAAATTGACATTTTGGAAAAAAAAAAAATTGGCATAAAGAAATTAGTGTTTTGAAAAAAAGAATTAGCATTTTTAAAATATTGAGAAGTTTGAATAAAACTGATAAGTTCAAAAAAAAAAAAATTTGTAAGTTTGAAAAGGTTCGAAAAAAATTAGATTTGAAAAGGAAAAGAAGATTTGAGATTTAAAAAAAAATCAAGATTTTGTATTTTGAAGAAAAAAAAAGTTGAGAAGTTTGATAAAAAAAAAAGAGAAAAAAATTGAGATTTTGTATTTTGAAACAAAAAAAGTTGGAAAAAAAAATGTGATTTAAACAAAAGTGAGAAATTTGAAATGAGTGGGCCAAATTTATTGGTGGACATTTATTGGATAGTTGAAAATGAAAAATTACACTCATTCAGTTAGTTGGTTTATGCATACACACACGTTCATTGGTGCAAAAAATGAAGGCCCTAATATAATGATGTTAATTAATTGCAAGGAAAACTTATAATGATGAGATTGATCAAATTCTATGATCAAATCATCCTAAACTTGATCTGAATGGTCAGATATGTTTAGAACGTGCTAATTATTATTGAAAAAAAAAAATTCAGCTCGAATCATATCCGTCCAAAAGACTCTTTAAATGTGCACAATCAATTTGTTTAGAGCTAGACAAATTTTAGACAATCTGATTGGTCCAAATTGAAAAGTAAATGACTTTAGATGTTTATATTAAATTTCACTCAAATTTGACAGTTAGGTCACAAGATATGGTCCATCATATTGTTGATCAATTTTATCTATTCAGTATCTTTCTCATCTGAAACTTGATAAGGGCAAGTGACCAGTCAAATCAAAGTTATTGATGAATAGAATCGAGTGAATGGATTAGATTTCCAAATTAGGCCAAAATTTTAAGTTAAAATTGCGCTGCAACTTGTTGACCTCGTGAAAACCTAATAAATGTATAGTCATTGGACCCCAAACTCTAATCTAGCCATTGAGAATTTGATCTTTCTAATATTTGCTATTACATCCTAAAATGATATAAAAGAACAGATGGATGGATTAGATATACATAAAATACATCAACTTGGGCTCATACCGTTAGGATAACGGATGAGGATTGGCTAGTGACCTTGCCACTAGTCAATGCCTAATGATTGGTGCTTTGTGGGCCACACCATGATGAATGTGTTTCATCCACTCTATCCATACATTTTCATAGATCATTTTATGGTATGAGCCCAAATTTGAGGTAGATCCAAATCTCAAGTGGACCACATCACAAGAAACAGTGTTAATTGAACACCCACTATTAAAAACTTAATGGGGGCCACGAAAGTTTTGGAACAAGTTGATATTTGTTTTTTACCTACATCCAGGTTTGTATGACCTAATCAAGAGGTTGGATGTCAAATAATTAATATAGTGGGCCCTATGAGGTTTTTAATGGTGGACATTTAGTCAATACTATTTTCCTGTGGTGTGGTCCACCTGAGATTTAGATTTGGCTCATTTATTGGATCAAGTACTAAAATGATATTCAGAAATGGCTAGACAGCATGGATAAAACACATATGTCATGGTGGGGCCCACAAAGCACTGGCCAGTGGCCCCATAGCCAAGCATTAATAGCCAAGGAGTGCGAATTAGGTGTTACCCCAGGAACAACTTAGTGGGTGTTACCCTAACCGTGTGGGGCCCATCTTGATGTAGTTTTTATATATCAACACCGTCTATCTCTTTTTTCATATCATTTTAGGATGTGATCCAAAATCCTAAGAAGATACAAATCTTAGGTGGACCATACCACTAGAAACAGTGATGTATAACAATTAAAAACGTTTTGTGGGCCACAAAACATTTTGGATCAATCTGATCTTTATATTTTCCCTTCATCAAGACTTTATTGACATTATCAAGAGCTTTGATTGCAAATAAACATTACAAGACCTTATGATGGGCTCTTTGGAATTTTTAATGGTGGGGCACTCAATTACACTATTTCTAGTGTTATGGTCCACTTGAGATTTGGATCTACATAATTTTTGGAACATCATCCTAAAATGGGCTGTAGAAACAGATGGACGGCATGGATATACAAAATATCATCCATGTGGGCCATACCGTGGGGTAACACCCACTAAGCTGTTCCCGGGGTAACACCTAATTCACGCCCCCGTCCCGTGGGAGCGGATTAGGTACTGAGTAACTTCGCACCTAGCGTGCGGAGTAAAATCTGTGGGGCCCACAGTGATTTATGTATTTTATCCACTCCGTCCATCTATCTTAACAGAAAATTTTAGATATGGTGCCAAAAAATGAAGCATATCAAAATTTAAAGTGGACCACACCACAAGAAATGTGTGAACTGAATGTCTACCGTTGAAAAATTCTCGGAGGACATAGAAGTTTTGGATCAAGCTGATATTTGTGTTTTCCCTTCATCCATATCCATGTGATCTTATGAACAGGTTGGATGACAAATAAACATCACTGTAGGGCCTGGGAAGGTTTCAACGGTGGAAATCATTATTCCCACTGTTTCCCGTGGCATGGTCCACTTGAGATTTGGATATGCTTAAATTTTGGGATCAACCACTAAAATGAGCTGGAAAAACATATGGACGAAATAGATAAAGCACATACATTCTAGGTGGGCCCAACTGAGTTTACTCCGCACGATTAGAGTGTGCGGAGTTACTCCGCATGCAATCCGATTCCCCGTCCCCTAAAAATCCCCAAATCCCTCGTTCCCTCTCACTCTCTAGTCTCTACCGTCTCCCGCCCTTCCTCCCTTTGTCTCCCTATCCTCCCGTCCGCCTCCCATTGTCCAGTACTTTCTCTCTCTGTCTCCCTCTCTCTCTCTGTCTCTCTCTCTCTCAAAAAATACTAGCGATTTCTCACGGTTTCAATCGAGTTTTCCTTGGATTGAGATCATTCTATACTGTTTAGATATGGATTTTTGTTTTTTGGAGATTTCGGGGGGTTTTTTTTTTTAATATTTTGTTCCGTTTTTCTGTAGTTCGAGATGGATGCTGAGAATGAGATAAAGATCGAAGTAGCAGCAGCGACGGCAGCGGCAGATTCTCCGACTTCAGTGCTTGAAGATGAGGTTCCCTTTTGACTTCTCCTTTTAATGCTGTTTTTTTTTTGTGGGAATTTTCTTATTTTATTTTGAATTATCTGTTAATTCAAAGCTGTTGTTGCGGGACTGGAAATGTTTTGGAAAAAATTTCCCTCCTTTTGTTTCTCAATTTTTGAGTTTTTAAAATTTTCCTCTGCTTTTTTTTTTTTTTTTTGGTTTCTGTTTCATGTTGGAGATTTCCCTTTTCTCTTCACTTTTTTCCCCTTATTTTTGAAAATTTCTGGATTTTATTATGTAGTGATTTGTTGGAAGAGTGTCTGTAGTATGAAATTCAAGTAGGAGGGATCCGATCTGCTCATCAGGTGTGGCATACCATGTCTATGCCCTGGCCTGAAAATCTGCATGTTTCACGTTGGGGACGTTTGGATGCCTGTAAATGGTTTGAGTGGTAAATGATTTGCAGGTGTATATTATTTACAACAGGTCCTGTTTGGTGATTTACAGGTTAGTGATTGTCTGTGTTTGGATAGGCTGAAGTGGAGAGCCAATCTTTCCATTTATAGAAGCTATAAATGGAGAGCCTGTAAATGAAATCCCAGCTTTTTTTCCTGTAAATCAAATGGGGCTGAAAGCTGTAAATGATTGTAAACCAAACACAGACATTTGTCAGCATCCAAACACATTGTAAACCACTTACCTGTAAATCATTTACAGTTAGCCCCATTTACAGGCATCCAAATGACCCCTTAGTTGTTAAATGTCGGCATTCTGTCTCGTTTGGCTTTTAAGTGGTAAAAGTGTTTACTGGCAAAGGTTTCTGTGTTTGGCTAACATGTATAGTGTTTACGATGTAAATCTTCAAATCTGCATAAAAAAGGGTTTATTTATTTTTTGGGGCCCTAGGAGAGCATTATTCTCGACAGATTGGATGCCCTTCACCCATCACAGTGGGCACCACACAATGTGGAAGGGTTTTATGGTGGTGGCGCATCCCATCTGTTCCCTGTTGTGTGGCTTCCCTGATGATCAATTGGCTTGCTTTTCGGGGACAATAAGAAAGCCTCAAGGGATGCACATGATGGGTTGATTAGATGTACTGTAAACATCACGGTGTTTCCCACATAGCATGCGTATGTATCAACTACTATGCTCTGCTGTGTGTAATCAGGTAAAGACTTTACATATAATCATAACCATAGGTTTTTGCCCAAAAAAAAAAGGCAGTGTTTGCTTGTAAAGTGTTTACAACTTGTAAACATTACAGTCAAGTTTTGCTATCCAAACACCTACCTGTAAACGGTAAACCCTTTAAACTAATTAGTTTACAGACATCCAAGCAACCCCTTAATTGGTTGGCCACTTGAGACTGATGGATGTGGATTGTTAAAGCATGTTCAAAAGTTGTTCAGAATTTTATTCCTTGAAGTGATTGCTATTAAGCCTGTGATGCATGGTTGTCAGAATTTTATTTTTTGGTTGTTTGATCATAATTATAATCGTAATCCATTCTATTCAAATTCCATTTCCTTTCTACATGTGTGGCCCACCTCATGAGCAGATCAATTGTACATTTGGGTAGGGAATCTACAAGTCAGGGCCCATCTGATGAGATTGTGGATTCCATTTTCTCTTGTACTTGTTCACCTGCAAGGCTTTTTTAGTTTTCTTAATTAGGGTTTACTCCCTTGTATTTTCTCTGGACCCTTCCATGATTGATCTCTCTCTAACATTTCTGGTATTTGTATTTTTCTTTTATAAGTAGGGGATTTGCAAGTTGGAATCCTCTCTCATCTAGAAAGGCACTGCCGAAGAAAATGAAAAACCACATTCCGAGGATAGTGGTCTGCTGTTGGCTGATGCAAAAAATGGAGATTCTTCTCTTATATCAAAAGCCATGGTGGAGGAGGAGGAGAAACTGCAAGTGGCCCGAGAGGACTCTGAAAGGGAAGTGTGTGAAACTACTGCTGTTATGAATGACAACCAATTCTGTAAATTGGACGAGCTTCTGACACAGACCCAGCTATACTCACAGTTCCTTCTAGAAAAGATGGAGGACATCACATTTGTAACCTCCCAGAGTCTTCTGTTTGCATGAGTTTTTTGCTTGTTGATTGAGTTTTATGTTTGTCTTATACTTCCATGAATTCGCTTCTCAGAATGGAGTGGAAAATCAGAAGGAAGAAGCTGTAAAAGAGAAAAGGGGCCGTGGTGGTAGTAGAAAGAGGAAGGCAAAAGATCAATACAATAATGTAAGTGGTTCTTTCACTTTTCTTCTTCCCGGTTATGTGTAACTGATTGTTGCATGCAAAGCTCTCCCTTCTTCTTCTTGTATTTTAGAGGTTCATAGATATCCCTTTGATTGCATGGAAATTTTGTTTATGGCTTTTCATGGCAAATGGCACTTCAGGCCATAGTTTATTTCCGCATTGTTTATGCCTTTTTCTTGTCAAATGTCACTTCAGGCAATAGTTTATATCCACTTTGTGTGGCGCACTTGAATTCTTGATTTTGTTGACTTGAGGCATGTCCTAAACATTATGCTTGACTCGATGACTTTAATCAACCTATGCAATAGACTATTAGATAGTGTTTGATTGTCATTGACATATGTAATAGTCTATTACATTGTGCCTGTGGGAGTTCTAGTGCTCTCATTGCCAGTCCCCAGCCCAGATAAGGGAGTGAGATTGCATCAGGTTGACAACTGGCATCAAAATTATGCCATAACTTTCATCATGATCTATTTAATCTATTTGTCGGACCAAATGTTTATTTTACCAATAATGTTCTTCTTACCAAATCTGTCAAGCCACTTATTTGAGAAAATTGATGTCTACTTGTGAGAGTAGGATTTCAAGTCCATCTTACCAAATCTGCCAATGTGCTGTATATATGTGAGATTTGGGTTTATCATTGGTTGGGTCCACTTTGTGTTGTGGCCTGAAAATCGGGCTAGTCCATTCATCAGGTGGGCCACACGTCTATGAATAACTGGATAGAGAATGATCACTGTCCACATGTAATGGGGGCCCATCTGATGACCTGCCTTGCCTAATTTTTGGGTGATGACCATACAACAGATGCTCCAAGTGCAAAACACAAGCACCTCACATCTGCCAATGGGACACGTGTGGGGCCTGAGATGTTCATCGGGCACAGTCAATTCGATGCATAGATTAGGTAAGCAACACATAAACATTGAACATAGAACATAGACCCTTGCTTGTCATTTTTTTTTTCTAACTGCATTTCTTTCTAGCCCACCTAATTAATGAACCCGTTGGATTTTCTAGCTGAAGAACACTGAGCATGGGGATCTATGGACAGCCCAGGTCTTGAATGTGCCATGTTAGTACATGCAGTGCATTTGTGTTTTGTAATTGAAAATGGGCCATCTGGATTCAGCATTTGTGTGTCATAAGTGCGTCATAAGTGCATTCATGACTGGTTTGTGCAGTGATCCGGGGCTTTCATGTGACCCCCCCTGTTATAAATGGGGCATCATCTTGAAATTGTGCTGATTGCATAATGCTAACCATTTGATTTGTGGATGTTGTTTTTTCATCTTACCCAATGAATGTGGACCATTTTTCACTTTTGTTGTAGCAATCTGTAGTGAGCCACTGATCTGATCATTAAATAGGAATTAGGATGGAATTTTTCTGATTTCTATGGTTTCACCTATCCATGGTACACTTTTTTCTGGTCTTTTTTTCTTCTTCTATTTCATCATTTATTTCCTTTTCTCCAAAGGCTAAATGAGTTTATATTTGTCTGATTTTTGTGGTACAACATTGGGCACCCTATAATTCCCAAAATTGGCTAGGAGAATTTTCTTTCACACATTTTGTATGTGATACTTCCATGCAGATTCCAAGCTTGACCATAACGATTGATGGTAACTATTTAAATTGTCAATAATTTTGATTTTTATGGGACACATTTGTTGGCATTGAACTTGATATTTATCTTCTATAAATTTCAAGGTAGTAAAATAAAAAAGACAAGAGTTAAAAAAAATGGTCTAAAGAATCCTTCAGGGCCTGTTTATTAGACGCCTGAAAATAGGTTATTCTCATTTTAGTTGATGACAATTATGTATTAGAGATTGTGGCGTCCACCAAACAACCTGTTAGAGGTTCTTGAACTTGCTCAGCTTATAAACTTGCTCAGTTTGAAAATCAGTTAGTTAAGCAATCCTAACCTCGACTTGATTGGACTTGCTAATTGCCAAAATGTCCAAGCTAATATCTGAATGCCAATGGCCTTTAGAAGGGAAAAAAAATCTGAGTTTCCAATAGCTATTGCATCTGAAGTTCATTTGTTCTGGTAAATCATAAATGTATGCATGCTCAAGAAGCTAGTGGGTCCTGTGTGTCAGATTTTCTTTGTTTTCTCTTTCAGAAAATCAGGTGATCAGGGCATATCATCGTGCGACTGGAATTTGAGTGGTCAACATTCCACATATCAGCTTTGTTTCCAAGGGCTTGGACAATCTATGATGGTATTTGTACTAAATACGACTCCCGCACATTATTTTCTTATCACCTTCTTTTGTGGATTGAGTATTTTTTATCCCCTGAAATTATATATTTCTAAAATAATTGGTCTCTTATCTCCAGGTGAACCGGACCCAGAGCTAAAGATTTCATGTCGCCAAATATCACTGTTCATACCGCATAATTATCGAGAGAGCAGTCTTCCTACTTCTGTGTTTGTTTACACGGTATGTATATTCAACCTGCTTCCAATATGGGATTCGGATGAACTTATTGATCCACTAAGTGATGATTCTCTTGGGACACATTTATATACTTTTTATTTCAAAGATACTCTCTGAGGAGAACAAAAGTTAAAAATCCCATCAATAGGACACTAAGTTGCATTAGCATGCAAGATCTCAGCCTTTTTGCCTATAGATTGAACCTTCTTTAATACCTTGCTTGCCTCTACATACCTGATTACAGTCACCTTCTGCTGTTTCCTGTTTATATCCACAGATTGTACTCCTGAAAACACAAAGAACATAACTCAAAACATCAGATTTAGCCCACTGTTTAGATGTTTTTGGGAAATGTTTTGGCTTTTCCATTGATAAGATGAGTTACAACGTATAAAAAGAAATTCATGTACAAAAGACATTGAAGGGTAATCTCATATGTGTGGACTGTTGATATACTGAATGGCTGGATTTTTGCATAGCTCACACGAGTTGATCCTATATAGTGTTGGTTTATAGAATAAGTACTTGTAAAGGAACTGCCCCTGCACATGTCATATCAATGTTTTAAAATCCAAACAGTTATATGGTGGGCCCATTTTAACTGGAATGGTGTCCTCTCCTAGCCAAGTCACTATTAGGAGTCCATTTTGCAATTGGACCACCTAGGTCACATGGGTTATCCTGCCATCAAACCTATTCGTGTGACTGTGACAAGTTGGCATGTGTGAGGGGGGTGTTTATGAAGTTCATATGCATTGTTTACATGTGATTGAAATTAAATCCTTTTTCATTTCCATGACTTCTGTATTGCTCTGTATTGTTCCTTTGGGATTTCTTCTTCTTTTCTGTTGCCATAGTTTCAAATTGTTTCATTCTTGCCTGATTAGCATGGCGAATGCCCCATCTACTACTGGGCCATTCAATTGGATGTTGAGATTAAGTTGAGTATTCAATGCCCAAGGTTGGGTAGCTTAGGTTAGGTCTCAAGTCAAGCTGATACCTAATTGATGTGGGTCTCAGGACAATGCCCCATCTACCACCTGGCATTGTCCATGAATAATAAAGTTGTATCTGCCTGAAGCAGTCAGATACAAAGTGATACAAGGCAATACAACCCCGCATCGGTTTCGAATGATGCTATATGCCCAAACCAATTTTCACCCATTTCATTTTGAGAAGAATTTCATGATTGGTTTAGACAAATATTTTTTTGGTTGTTTTTGTTAGTTGGATTATCCAGAGAATAAAAAAATAAAGCGAGTTAACTTCAGTTCATTTGAATTTTATAGAGTTGTTCATGGTTTCAGACAAGGCGGCTGGAACTCAGAACAAGGTGCTTCAAGCTATGGAAAACGGTTCTGTTTGTAGATTATAAAGCTGATTTCCTCCAAGTTTTCAATTTCATCCCACTGAAACTTTGTGCATAATAGTTATCAAGCTTGTTTTTTTCTTTTTTGTTCTTAGATTACAAAACTCATACTCTTTATGTTTTCTATTCTGAATTTTGCAGGTGGGCCAGTTGATGGATTTGCTAATGTATGAGGTGGATGTAGCTATAAAGGAAAAAGTAGAAATGAAGGCTTCACGTATGATTAAGAGATTGGTCTCAATGAGGACAAAATAAAGCCTAGTTGCTCATTATATGGAGAATATTGGTTCACTTAAATGTTTAGATTTGTAACAAATATTAATATTATTTTCCACTAGAAATGTAAGGATTTATAAATTTCATATATGATATAATGATGATTTGTGAGGTTTGTAGTTTAGTTTTTTTTTTCTATTTTTTTTGTTTTTTAATAATTTGAATGACTATCAGGTGCAACAGATACAAGAAACAATTTGCGCACCGGGTTTTTCTGTTGCAGACAATTTAGCGACGGATCAAACCCGTCGCTAAAATTCCTAAATAATGCAACACGCTGTCGCCCATATATTTAACGACGGACCAATATCCGTGGCAACAATTTTGTACGACGAACAAAATCCGTTGTTAAATTCGTCGCTTTACATAATTTAGCGACGAACGTAGTCCGTCGTTTAAAGGAGACGAACATAATTAGTCGTTTAAAATTTGCCACATAGTAAACTGCGACGGACCAAATTCGTCGCTAATCTGGACTTACGACGGACTTCGCTCGTCGCCAAAAGGCAATTCTGGTGTAGTGCCTCTTCGCCTGAGATCCTTCAAACTGTCCATCCATTTTTTAGATAGCACTATTTTAAAAAGAAAATTAGGCAGGTCTACCGAACCATAGGGTCGGAAGCAGCCCTAATAACGAAAGTCACCGTTGAAACCTTTCAAGGTGCCACCATTATGTTTATTTGCAAACCAACCTGCTCGTAAGGGAAAACAAAAATATCAGATTGATCCAAAACTTCCACTGCTCATAAAAAGTTTTTAATGGTGGGAATTCAATCCCCACTATGTGGTCTACCTAAGCCTTGGATTTAGCTAATTTTTGAGTTCACATTCTAAAATAATATGGTATGAAAAATGGATGGACAGTGTGTATAAAGCCTATACATTACAAGGGGCCCCACCAAACCTGCCTGGGCAGATTATCATCCAGGCGGGGGCAAGACGCAATCCTAAGACCTGTGCCACCCATACAAGTTCCTTACAGTCGCAATTTATATATCCATTGCCACGTGTATCGCATAGAGTGGTATATACCATACTCTATCCATTCTGTTCATAAGGTCATACAAACATGGATTAAGAGAAAAAACAGATATCAGATTGATCCAAAACTTCTGTAACCTCAAGAAGGTTTCAATGGTAGATGTTTAATCTCCCACTGCTTTATGCTGTGTAGTCTACTGATATGCCTTATTTTTAAGCTCAAGCCTTACAATGACCTCGCTAGGGCGCGGATTAGGTACTACCCTGGCCTATGCCGAGCTCGGGGGAGGTTAGGGCTCAGAGGGCCATCGTGATGTATTGATCTTATCCACACTGTCCATTCATTTTTTCATGTTATTTTAGGTAATGATCCAAAAAATTGGGCATATCCAATGTTCAAGTGGGCCACACCATATGAAGCAGCGATGTTAATGATGCCTACCGTTGAAACCTTCCTAGGGCCTACCCTGAGGTTTATTTTCCATCCAAACTGTTCATGAGATCATAGAGACATGGATGAAGGGAAAACACAAATATCAGCTTGATCCAAAACTTCCTATGACACCCAAGAAGGTTCCAACGGTCAACGTTTATTCCCTATTTCATGGTCCACTTAAGCTTAGATCTGCCCCATTTTTGGCCTTATGACCTAAAATGACATGGAAAAATGAATGGACAGTGTGGATAAGATCCATACATCACGATGGCCCTCAGAGCCCTAACCTGTCTCGAGGGGAAGTAGCTCATACGTTCCCATCTCGCTAAATAGATGGACAGTTTGGATCTAACACGTACCTCATGGTGGGTCCCATAGAACTTGGTGACGTCAACACACTAGCAAGGTTGCTGGTGTGCGGTATACCGGCCAATCTGCTTCCCCCTGTCGAAGTCGAATTTCCTGAGAAAGCCTCTCGCGGGGAGTGCTTACTCTGGGAACCTAAGTGGGGCCCACTGTGATGTTCATGAGAAATCCACCCAGTCCATTCATTTCCTGAGCTCATTTTACCACACACAAACAAAACTAAGCCGGATCCAAGACTCAGGGCTGAATTGGGTCCCTAAAGTCAGCCCAAGGGCGAAGCCTAAGCTTGAATTCTAGGCCGTGTTAGGGCCAGATTAGCCCAAGCTAACGCTGAATGGTCCGACCTTGCATGTTGGCCTCATTCAATTATGGATTGGGGCAACATTATATAAAAAGAGTGGATGGTTTAAAGACACCATTGCCCTTTACCATATATGTGGAGTCTGAAGACATTCTTAGATCTGAGTCATGTTCTAACAATCCAAACCACCTGTATGATGGGGCTTGTCGTAGATCGAGGATAATAAAAAAAAAAGAATTGGATTATTTTAGCCCTGACTAAGTCCGAGCTCATAGGGTTAAGGCCAGGTCAGCTTGATTAGGGCTAGTGCTTAAAGACCATAGTGGGTTTTTGCCCCATCACTACCTGTTTCTATTCGAGCTCTTAGATGTTAGACTATTGCACGGTTCTGTTGCAATTATTGTAGGATATTTTGCGTCCACATCTATGAGCAATGGCATCTTACATATGCATGTAAGGAGCTCGTATTAGGTGCTACCCCCACCAGGACACAGCTGGAGATGGACAGGTACATGGCAGGTCGGTATTAGTGGAGAGTAGGGGACCCACACCTCGCTATTGGTGGAGTGTTGATAGATCCATCACATCAGCTAAGAGAGATACGATCCCCAACTACTCTCCACCAATACCGACATGCCACGTACCCATCGGTCTCCCGCTGCGTCCTGGTGGGGGTAGTACCTAATCCGAGCTCTCATGTACATCTCTCTATGGTCCATGCAGTTGCATTCTAAGTGGGTGGCAATGGGTCAAGCTAGGACCTCCGCCCCGCTCTACTCTAAGCTCTGGGTGTAGCCTAGCTTTGCCCCTAATCAGGCTAAAAGGCCTTGGGCCTACAAGGCTAAACCGAGCTATGGCCATCCCTACAAGGAAAAGAATTACACAATTAAAAGGTCGAAATAGTCTAAAATTTAATTTTTTTTAAGAAATAGCCGAACATTGGCCTGAAAGCTAGGTGGGGCCCAACGTGATGTTTGTAAGAAATCCACCACATCCATTCGTTTTTCCAGACCATGCTAGGACATGGGCCCAAAAATGAAGCAGATCCATAACTTAAGTGGGCCACACAACAAGAAAAAGTGGGTATGGAAATGACAACGGCTGAAACCTGCCTGGGTCCATCGTGATGTTTACATGCATGCGATCTATACATTTCATAAGGTAATTCCTATTGGGATGAACAGAAAATGCAAAAGCATTAGCCTGATTTGAAGCTTCTGTGGCCCACGAATGTTTTAATAATGGTGGATGTTCAATCCTCACTTTTTCCTGTCGTGCGGCCCTCTTGAGTTTTGGATCTTCCTATTTTTGGGTGCATGTCCTAACATGATCCAGCAAAATGGATGGACGGGGTAGATTTCCTACAAGAATCAAGTTCGGCCCCACCTAGCTTCCCATCTCAGGAAGTTTCTGCCTTCCCCACTTCTCTCTCTGAGGGCCGAGCATGTTCTTTCTTTATGAGGCTGACCCGTCTAACTTGAGTCCAGATCCTCTGCTCGGCCTCAACAAGATTTTCCTCTTTGCCGACCCCTTATTCGTCCAGCTCATCACTGACATTGTCAGCCATCCTACATTTAATGCAGTTAGTGCTGATGTATGCTAAGGTGGCTCAGCTAGGCATCGGCAAACAGAAAAATCCTGTTGAATCCAAGCAGACGATCTAGATTCGTCTAACTTTTAGATCATGCTCATTTATTTATTTTTCCTTTATCCTAGTGAATCATGCACACGTGATACTTGGTTTGATGAAATATAAACGCCATGGGTTCCCATACAAAAACCTATTGGTAGGTGTCCCATAACTATCATTCCTTGTGGTGTGGACCACCTTAGTTTTGGTTTTGGTTGGTTTTTTGCCACATTGCCGAACTTTGATGGGCACACCTTATAGACGGAGTGGATCTCGTACAGCCCACATGATGGCTCCAACAAGCTTGGGTGTTTTACATGCTGCTCAAAACTATTCTTGTAGACAAATCCAGTTCTCCAAAGGCATGGAACAACTAATCTAGATGGAGCTAACATGTTGTACTTGTATTTGTGAAATCTACTACTCTATCCATCCAATCTATTCATATTGTTGGCCCAGCCAACAAGTGGTATCAGAGCTGGCCCAGCCAAGCAGGTATGTGGTGGCGCCCGTGAGCGAGGGAGGGCAGTACTCGAGAGTCCAAGGAGGGTAGTGCTCGGGAACCCCTGTCTACCCACACCCAGAGCCCACAAGCGAGGGGGGCAGTGCCCGGCAAACTGGGGAGGGTAGTGCTCAGGAGCCCCTATCCGCTGTGGAGGGGGGGTTGTTGGGTTTGTCCCACATCGATTAGAGGCTAGTAAGATTATTGGGCTATATATTGGGAAGAGGCCCCTCAACAATGACTAGTTATTTTGAGGTGGAACCGGCCCAACAAGTGGTATCAGAGCAGGCCCTACCAAGCAAGTATGTGGTGGTGCCCACGTTAGGAAGGGCAGTGCCCGAGAGCCCATTACCTGACAGCCCGGGGGGGCAGTGCCCGTGAGCCTAGGGAGGGAAGTGCCCTAGAGCCCATTGCCTGACAGCCCCGGGAGGGCAGTACTCAGGAGCCCCTATCTACTATGGAGGGGGGAATTGTTGGGTTTGTCCCACATCGGCTAGAGGCTGGGGAGATTGCTGGGTTATATATTGGGAAGAGGCCCCTTAACAATGACTAGTCATTTTGAGGTGGAACCGGCCCAACACATATGACCCTTCTAACCAAGATGAAAATACTCTAAAAAAAATCACCCTATGTATAAAGGGCATTGTATTCTTATATGGCCATTTGAATATCACCCAATAAGATTTATGTGAGTTAATAACATTTTTTTTTAAAACTTAGATTGGTAAGCACAATTGTAAAAGTAACTTTCTTGGTAAGCACAATTGTAAAAGTAACTTCTCTTATGAAAGTTATACTATTGAGTTTTTTTTTTTTTTTTCAACAATCTCTCTCTCTCTCTCTCTCTCTCTCTCTCTCTCTCTCTCTCTCTCTCTCATCTATACATGTGATGGATGGTCCATGTCAAAGGAGGCCTAACGTACGTGTTGCACAATCCACATCGAAGGTACGGTCCACAGAATAGATGGTTTACATCAAAGGTGGCCCCCACATGATAGATTACTCATAGTTACGCGGGCCCACATAATAGATAGTCCATATCAAAGGTTAGCCCCTAATGAGAAATGGCCCACAATATCTGAAGTAGGTGCACCATATGATGAATGACCCACTTCAAAGGTGGGCCCGCAAGTTGGATGGTCTACATTAAATGTGTGCTCCAGACGATGGGTAGTGGACATTGAAGGTGGACCCCACATGATGGACAATTAAAATTAATGCTGGGACCACATGATGGATGGGCCACGTCAAGGTGGGCCCTGCATAATGGGCGGTCCACATTAATAGTTAGGCCTATTAATGATGAATGGTTCACATCCAATGTGAGGCTTGCACGATGGATAACTCACAATGAAGGTGGGGCCCGCAGGATGGATGATACACATCAAAGGTGGGCCACTCTGATGATTTTTATGGGCCCAACCTGATTTTACAGGCGATAGATAGAGATATCCACCCTTGATTTTTACATGGCCCACGATGATATTATATGAAAACAACTTCAACCATTAGATTTCAAACCAAAATCTAGGCCTAGGGCCACAATTTACACCTATCCATGATTCAGGTGGGCCACACAAAACTGAAACAGTTTAGAGGTTGAATGGTGCCTTGCACACTGTTTCCAATATTGTGGACCAGTTGAATCATGGATGGGGTTGATTTTTGGGTGTTCGGCCTAACATGGGGTGATGCAACTGGTGATTGGAGTGGATTTTAGATAAACATCATGTTGGGCCCAACAGAGCGGTGGAACCCTTGCTTGCATGGCCAACTAACAGTACTGTCAATGGCCGAGACCAAGCTGGGCCTGGATTTTGAACTGTTTCGGACCAGGCAGTCGGTCCGGCCCTATTCAACATTCTGATTTTTCAGGCCCGAGCCTGGGCCATTGAGCCATGAACGGGCATATTTGTGTGAGGTCCCACCATGATGTATCTGTTTATCCATTCCGTCCATCCCTTTTCTTAAATCATCTTAAGTGAAGCATCTGATGATGGACGGTTGGATTTCATGAACACATCAGTACTGGGCCCACATCTGTTGGGTACCACCTAGGGCTCCATGTACGGAGATTTATAACTAGAGACAGAATGAACGGCCAAGACTGGAAATGGACCAACATGGGTTCGTTGCGACTAACCAAAGAAGTCAACAGAAGTCTCCCCCGAGAATCCAAAGCACCCTATCTTTCTTAGTGCCCACTCCAGCATCATGTATCTGTTTATCCATGCCGTCCACCCCTTTTCTTAAATCATCTTGAGGTATTAGCCCAAAATGATGCAGATCCAACGCTCAAGTTGGGCCCAACATGATGGATGTTCCGTCCAAAAATGTGCCTTGCGCTGTGGCTTACCTGAGTTTTGGATCAGCTGATTTTTAGGGCTTTTTTTTTTTTTTTTTTTTTTTTTAAGTGAAGCATCTGATTGATGGACGGTTGGATTTCATGAACACATCAGTACGGAGATTTATAACTTGAGACAGATTGAACGGCCAAGATTGGCAATGGACCATCATGGGTTCGTTGCGACTAACCAAAGAAGTCAACAGAAATCTCCCCCGAGAATCCAAAGCACCCTATCTTTCTGAGTGCCCACTCCAGCATGAAATTTCACTCCACCAACGTTCCGCACATAGAAATCATCATCGCCACTGAAAACGGGTTACAGCTAGTTTTCCTCATCAAAGTTCATTTTTGTACGGTATTATCCATTTTCTTCTCTCTTTAATTCCCGTTTGGTTGCGCCCAAATATCATAAAATTTCATGAGATTTTGCACCTAATTAGACTGATTAAATCATGATATTTGATGCAACAAATACACACTGACTTTTGAGTTCTGTCTAATATCTCTGTTTATCTCCATTCTATAGAAACTGAGTTGCTTCTGAAAGCTTTGAAAGAGAGACTTCAGCTAGGTACATCTTCCTTTTCTTTATTATTATTATTATTATTATTATTATTATTATTATTATTATTATTATTAATTTAAAATTGATATGATTTGTTTTCCGATGATGGTTGGATCTTCCTAATCCATGGATGGTATTTTGATGGAAAACAAATAGGTGTATGACACCATGATGGTTTGTCATCCCAAAAGTTAGATAGATCCAACCATCGGGTAGGCCAAACCACTGGTAACAATGAAAAATCACCTAAAACCCATCCAAATCTTAATGCTTGGATTGAGTACATGATTTTTAGGGTATCCCATCATTATGGTGGTGCACAGCTTTTGGATGGGTTGGAGCCGTACACATACCATGTGGACCCCACTAGTTGATCTTTGGGGCTTTTGAAAGGTTGTACACGATCTCTATGGTGGGGCCCACCTAAAGATTGGACTTGCTCTATGTATGTGTGTGGTGGGTGTGTGTGCAAGAACATCATGTTAGGGCACACATTTTGGATGGGTTAGATGTCGCCCACGTACCATATGGGCCCCACAACTGCCGGGTGCCACCAAGGTACAGCCTTCTCCGTCCAATCGATGGATCTGGACTGTCCATTAGGTCCAATAAACTTTTCATGGGAAACCATGCAAATCACACCTTTCTGATGATCTCGACCATCTGATCAATGGCCTCGATCTAATAGGGCAGCCAAGATCATTTGTATAAAAATAGGTCTAACCAATAAATATTGGATCCATCTATTTCATAGCTCTCATCATGTTGCTTATGATTTTAAAGAACCACATCGATTTTGCAATCCTAACCATCCAATCCATCCGTTGGAAATGGCTTAAAAAAAGTAACGTCGAATCTGCGGTTGATTTCATTATTGACTAGTCTTATTTAGTTTTATTTTGTCATTGTAGCCCTTGAGCTGTTCAAGTGAATAACTAGAACCCAAGTAGGGGTTAAAAGAAAATTAATCTTAGCGTTCCTCCCTCCCATAAAAATATCTTCTTCTTCTTCTTCTTTTTTCCAAATTCCTATAAAACCAGTTTCCACCATAGATTTCTAGGTCCGTTGGTTGTACAACTAGAGTCAAGGTAACTCCCAAATAGTGTCTTGCCTGTTAGCCCAGTTGGAAGACGCCTAGGCGTCTCAACAGCAGGTCTCAAGTTCGAGTGCTAAGGAGACACACTAACCCCACTGGTGGGTGGGTGTATCATGTGACTAACCAAGTGGGTGCGTTGCCCAACTGAGAGGGTGGGTGGGTTGTTATATATTTAAATTTCTTCTTAAGAAACAAAAGTAGCTAGTTAGCTTGATGGTAAAGACTATCTTGATTGTATAGACGTCGAAGGATTGATACTTGACACCATACAAAATTAATTTAAATTTAAAATTCAAAATAAATTGAAATTCAAATAAAAGAGAGTTTGGCCCCTCATCTTAACTAAAGCCCATCATTTAGAGGGGATACGAGAGATTTCTCTCTTATCAAAAGAAAAAAAAAAACCCTAGCCTAAAGTAAGAAAAGAGAGGGAGAGATTAAGGACTCCATTTGATAATGTCTTGATCTTTTCCTTTATTTTTTATGCATTCTTAGTATTTGACATTGGATCTTCAACATGAATCACTCAAATTAGTCAATCATTCATTAGAAGGTTTAAATTTAGGAATTGCAAGAAAAGACACATTTTTTTGCACATTCTCTTGGTGTAGAGATTGGTGCAGCCCACCTCGATCCATGGAGTATGATTCGAATGGATTAAAGAATTTCCAAGGGTGAAGTATACATGGACCTCGAATTCCAGTTTGATCCGACCATCGGATGGGCTACACTGATCGAGTATAATATAAGCCATTCAATATGATGTTGTGATTTGTGTCGTGTCATTGGATAGATCGGATTTGATCAACACCGTTGATCTGTTTTTAGGATCTAACCATGTTAAGATTATAAATAATTGATTGTTCCGATAAACCAATTGGGCATATCAGTTAAGAGTAATTGTTATTGGTGTTAGTGCACTTTTCTGTGGCATACTAGTGCACCTTATTTATCAATTACGTGCGTCCATGTGTTGTAATGTCAGTTGAGCCTTGGCAAGCTGAAGACCGAAGATTCAAGTAGACAAGCATCATCAAGAAAGAAGAACAGGTAAATGAAATGCCTTGGTGACACCCGGATCCATAGCTTAAGTGGTAGATCGAGTGAAGATAGCCTCGTTTCAACACTGAGGTCATGACATTGATTCCCATAGTGGGGGTGGCTAACATTGTGATGTCACTAACAGGGTGGGTGGGTGCACTAATAGTGGAGTGTGTGGACTAACCCTTAAAAAAAAAGATGCCTGGGTGACCCTAACCCTTAAAACCAAAACACCTTAAAACCTCTAGATGACTTGGACCAACTAGGAACCCTTAGTCATCATCATTAGCCTTAGATCATATAGAAAAATATGATAAGTTAGGCTAATTAAAGAAGTGCAGGCTGCTGTAAATGAAATAGCCCAGACAGCAATTTTTGAGTGGACTTCGACACATCGTAGTCCAGTCTTAATAGGTTTTCGATCAATCGGAGAATAAATTCGATTAACCAAACATTTGTCTAGCAACTTGTTAAACTCTTTGGACAGTTCTCCGATCAATCGAACACATCTCTTCAATACATCAAAGTTGATGTTTCGATCAATTAGTGATTGGTTCGATCAATTGAACATATGTCCAGCAACATTATTAAACTCTCTCGATAGTTTTCAATCAATCGAAGTGAATCTTTGATCAATCGAAGTGAATCTTCAATCAATCGAATGGTCATTCTGATCGATCGAAGACATACGAATCTGTTCATTTGTTTACCGTTGGAGATTTATCTATAAAAGCGGAGGAATTCATATTTGAGCTTAAAAGAGGAATTTTAAGGAGTTAGAAGCCACCATTATTGAAGACCATTAAGAGCTCTAATCCTAACCCATTGTAAATCATTCTCCTTGTGATTCATCATAAGCTTGGAGCATTCAAAGCTCAAATGAGAATAAACTTGTTTTCTCTTTATTCCTAAGAGTTTAGACACCTTGATCATAGGTAGAACCTTGGTCTAAACACCAGCTAGGAATCCAAATATGTGTATTCCTCTAACTCCCTACCATTTATAGAGGATTCACCACCTCCTAGCACCTTGGGCATCTCCAATGGAGCATCATATGTAAGGGAGTTGATCGTTGGAGCTGGAGCATTGGCGACGCATCGGTAACAACATCGGGAGAGCTGATTGAAGCATGGGGAGCTGAGATCAAGCAACCTAAGTGGTGTATCAATGGGGCTCAAATCCAATAAGTAAAGTTGTCAATTTGTAAGAGTCCGGCCACTCACTTTCCATGGGGAATTGAGTGTAGAGTTATTTGTCAAACTCGATCTAGGTCCATTTGTCGATTCTTAGCTCATTAGTTGAGCTTAAAAGACTAAGTGTATTTGTTGATCCTTGGCTCATTAATTGAGCCTAAATTTCAAGTTCGTTTGTCGATCCTTGGCATATTTGTTGGGTATAAAACAAGTCTCCAAGGGGAGCCACCAATGCGGGTGTATACGTGTAGGTTGGGAGGAAGTTGTAAACTCTCCGGTATAGTGGATCCGATTTAAAACATCTAGGTTGGGAGGAATCTGATTTAAACTCTTTAGTGAAATTCGGTGTGCTTAAAGGGTGAGTACTTGAATTGGGAGTGGAGTAGACACATAGTCGAACCATTATACATGCTTGTGTTTGTGATACATTTGATAACATTGTTATTGTAGCATTGTATGTTTAATGGCTTAATTATAAATGCTTGATTGGAATGTATGCTAGGAACTATATAGGCACATTCACACACAAGATGTGTTTTCACTAATTAATGTATACTCAAGCTTATATGATCCATTCTCATATAGTCTACATAGGTTGCATAAATTAGGTGCTTGATTAGTTAAATCATTTGATAATCTATGTGCATAGATTTGGTAGCTTAAATATTTATTCATATGCTAGTCTTAGTGATTAGACCAACTTAGGCTTGGAAGGCCGAAGTGCTCTTGCTTACTTAGCTTAAATTGTAGAATAATTTAAGTATGCGAAAAGAATTTCGAAAAGGTCCTAATCACCCATCATCTAGGACTTAGCCATAATTTTAGTAGCTCCGCTAAGCTTCCGCGCATAGCGTAGGTGTCGTGTTAGACGATCTGACACAATTTCAATTGGATCATTAGACGAATTAGATTTGCTCTAATAGGTGATTGATGAGCTCAAATTGTCAACTGAAAAGCATTCAAACTATACAAGGTTGTGTCGGTCAATGGCATTGCCATCCACATGACTTGAAGGCGTTTGATATTTTTTTAAAACTAGTGTTTATGAGCATGAAATTTGTGTGATATAATTTCGATAAATATTACCACATCCTTTTTAATCAACCTTGACGCTTTGACTTAAAAATGTGAAGTAATGCTAAAGCTAACATGCATACTTTCCTATTGCGAGGTCATCCAATCTACCTTTGCCTATTGTAACCTGTGTTTCTTTCTTCATTTATATCATTGAAATTAGCTACTCTTCCTAACTCAATATTCTCACAATGTAAAAGTTCAAGGAATAGAGTATAGAGAAAGGTGTAATGTTTGCTTTATTCACAAAACAGGTGAGGTAGCCTGTTATTGATAAAGATGATTTTATTCCTAATGAAGTGAAATCCGTGCTCCACGACTTTCAAGATATGCTCTAATGATTTGCCCAAGGAGTTATCGCCACTGTGGGATATTCAACACAACATGGATTTGATTCCCTAAGTATCCTTACCTAACTTATAGCATACCAAATGAGTCTGATCGAGCATACTGAATTTAAGCACTATGATGATGAGTTTTTTTTAAAGGGGGGTACATCCGAGAGAGCTTAAGTCCATGTGTTGTGTCAGCTCTCCTTAGTCCCATAAGGATGGGAGTTCGCTTATATGCATGGATAGCCAAATTATTAATAAATTTCAGCGAAGTATCACTTTTTAATTCCTTGGCTTGATGATTTAATAGATTTGATGCGAGTTTCTAGCTAGCATCTCTCCAAGATTGATTTTTCGTATTTGATACCACCAAATCCGCATCTGATTTGGTGACAAATGAAAATTGACATTTAAAATGAAGGACAATATCTACAAGTGATTAGTTTGATATTCGGTCTCACAAACGTGGATAACACTTTAATGCACATTATGACCAAGTTGTTTTGCTCCTTTATTAGTAAGTTTGACGTTGTCTACTTTATCGACATTCTTGTCTACATAAAGTTGATCGATGGAAGAGCACCTCAATCACTTGTGTCTTGTCTTCAGAGTCCTTCACTGCGAGCACTTCTACATCAACCATAAAAAGTAGGGGGTGCACACGGTTCAGTTCGGTCCGGTTCTGGGGTGAAACCGGAACTGGACAGTAGAAATCGGTTCAGTTCCAGTTTGGTTCCATGATTCTGGGCTTTTTATAATCCAGTCCAATTGCATTGGATTCCTTGATGCAATGCAATGTGTTTGTTATATCTACACTGTCCATCCTCATTGTTAGGCAATGTTTAGGTGGGCCACATTAAAAAAAATCAGATAGATCCAAATTTTAAGTGGACTACTCGACATGAAACAGTGAGGGTTGAACACCCAAAGTTTGGTTCCAGGGTTTGGTTCTACAAAACCCCAAATCGAGAACCGAACTAAACTGACTGGTTCTTTGATTTTCGGAACCAAAACTGGAACCAATGCGCTTCAGAACAGAACTAACCGGTTTCGGTTTGGTTTACCAGTCTCACAGGCTCCATGTGCACCCCTAATAAAAAGTGTACTTTCATGAGTACAACCATGTATCTTTTTAATTAGGGTACACTATCTCACAATGAGCTATTGAAGTGGACCATCAATGTGAAAGCCGTTGTTGATTGGCCAACACATACCAGTATCTCTGAAGTTCGTAGTTTTCATGGCCTTTCTACATTTTACAGATGCTTTGTGCAAAACTTCAACAACATTATGTCCCTGTCAATTGCATGAAACAAAGAGAATTTCGACGGTAAAGTGCAACAATAAGAGCATTTAAGATGATCCAATATAAAATGATGGAGACTCTAGTTTTGTGCCTTTTGAGGTGAGCTGCAATGCTTCTAATAATGGCATTGGTGAGGTTTTCAGATAAGAGGGTTATTGGATAGCATTTTTCAGCAAGAAGCTCTCTGATGTAAAGCAACAATATAATTTGGAGTCTTATGTCATTATTTACGGCATTAGTGTCACTATTTGATTGGCAAAGAGTATCGTATCTGCTGATCATGAAGCACTTAGGTATCTAAACTCTTAGCAGAAATCATCATGTCAAGTGGAGTACTTATCTATTAGAGTTCTCATTTGTCATCTGTCGTAAGGTTGACTAGGACAATTAGGTTGTTAATACCTTGAGCCGTCGTGCGAAGTTATTATCATCAGTGTTTGTCATTGTTCTAAGATTCGAAGAGAGATGACGTGAGTATGTGAAAAAAAAAGCATTTCAGACGTATTTATATAGACATTCTTAGTAGAGAGCATGCAAAAATCCTCATTTTAACATTCATGATGGCTACTTATTCTAGGAGACGCAACTTTGCCTACCATCTGCATCCATCCATGAGCATGTTAGTAGAGAATTATATGCTGGTGGATGTAGTTGTCACTTAGGTCATGATAAGACCCTAAATCTCATTAGAGTTAGATACTTTTGGTCTCACCTAAAATCAAATATCACGAAGATCTGTCTGTTATACAAGGTTAACGAACTTGCTAAAGGGTTAAAAGAAAATTAATGAATTGTATCAATCATTATCGTTCCCACTTGCCCCGTGGGAAGATTTTAGCATGGACTTCATTCTTGATTTGTCAAAGACTACCTGAAAAGTTTATGGTGATTGACCAATTTTCAAAGATGACTTATTTCATACCATGTTTAATTATAGTAGATGCCCTCAAGATTTGCTCAATTTTTTTTTTAGAGGTTATTTGTCTTCATGGTTCTTGAAGTTAGATCATAATATCAAGTTCATGAGCTATTTTTAGAAGACTCTTTGGCTAGCAACGAATACCAAGCTTCAATTCTGTAGTGCTTACCGCCTTCAGACTGTTGGTCAAATGTAAGTAGTCAACTGCAGCTTAGGAAAGTTATTATGGTGTCTTGTCCACAATCATATAACTATGTGAGACCTTATAATACTTGGGCTGAATTATCTTATAATAGCTTAATCAATAGGTCCACGGAAATGTCACCTTTTGAAGCAGTGATTGGTACACATTCGTGTCTTCCAGTCGATTTGGTTCCTCTTCTCATAGAGTTAAAACCAAGTGCAAAAGTTGATGATTTCATTCCATATGCAATAAGTGCATGACGAAGTTCAACACAATATCATGATAAGTAATGAGAGTTATAAGTAGCATGCATAACAAGATGTCATTTGATCAAATTTGCATAATGCAACATGGTTATAATTTGTTTTTGTCCTGAATGATTGCTCTCATCTTTTGATCATTGGGTTTGTTGAGAAGTGATTCCTCTGGTAATCCTTGGGAACTTGAGATTGAAAATGATAGCCATTGACTTGGGAGAGTCGTGGTCCATGCATCTCAGTACCTTATTAGACCATGACCATCACAGGTGTGTGGGACACACCTGTGGACATCAGTTCATAAGATTTATGATCATCTTGTGTGAGTGGACTGACTTAAGTCAGGATAGATAGTCTCCACCATCGGGAGTCCTGTTTATGCTTTTCCCTTACCCTACACAAGAGTATGAGTGTGCCATGAATAAAGGATTTAGGTTCGAACATTTGATCACTCACATTAGTAGATTGAGATCAAGCCAACAGTTTGGGAGCCCATTAGCTTGGACCATGGACGTGAGATTAAGACTTGATAATATATGAAAGATTATTTAATCCTTAGATCTGAGGACGTGTAAGGCTCACGATCTTGACTGGTTAGCTTTGACTCTTCCTACAAGGTCCATTCAGGGGCCAATAAAGTAGATGTAGTTGGATACTTCAATTAAGAGCCGTTAATTCTTACACAGACCAATAAGGGATTCACTAGTTTTCTTAGGAATATGTTTATAAGTTTAATTTGGATAGATCAGAGACTCATCAAGTGGTTTTTTCGTTGAGCTTAGTACTTTGCATGTTTTAATCACTTTTTTAAAGGTTTTTAGTTGTTGAAGTTTTGTTTTAACCATTAAAACTACTTTGATCGTACTTGATGATAACCTGATTGCCTAGATTTAATGGTTCACTTCTAATTGACATGGGACATGATCATTAGCAGATACGCCATGATAGTTGAAGGATTACATCATGAGTATATGCATGAATGAGATGGATTAATGGGCTTTGTTACAGTAGGTTATACCAAAGTTAGTAGGGCGTCGAAGTATTATATTGGGTGCACCCCTTAAACGTTATCCCCTCATTGATATGATCCTATCCTAGAGGAGAGGCAGAACTAGCCTTGGACATTCCCACCCCATGGCACGTGTGAGTGTGAGGAAAAAGAGAAAAAGTCTGAGAGAGAGCGGAGATCCACTTTATTCTCTTTCATTGTCCTCACACGTGGTCCACTTGTATAGATGGTATAAATTTTCATTGACACCTACAAGAGGATTAGACATTGAGCTATCTCTATTCTCTAATACTAGGATAGATCAGGGAGAGACTCATTGGTTTAAGAGATCAACATCGATAAATTGGCATTACAAACATCTCCTTCATTGACACTGCATGTAGGTATGATCTTCACCATTTATATATATTGTTATATTGTAAAAATTTGATATTATTACGAACGAGGATTCTTGGGATGGATCCTATAATCAAATTGTATTCTTCTATATTCAGTTCCGTTTATATGCTAGGGACTCAATAGGTGGTGCCTTGTAAATTAATGGTCTAGATCACCAAAATTGAAAGCCCCACATGCTACCTCTCTAGGAGAGATAATGACAACTCTACTAATAGGATATAAATTACTTTATTGGTAAATTTCTGATTTTATAATACGTAAATCAAGACGTGATTTTAGAGGGGTTAAGCATGATTTAATTTACATGGTGTTGGCCCACCTAAGTTTTTTTTATCAATGTGAGTTGATTTAAAACCCACGATCATCTCTAAGGAGAATGGGAAGGGGTGCACATGATGAACCATTCAATGTTTTTAAAACCCGCCGTCATCTTACAAAATTTTGTACCAGATTCGATGTATTCATAATACTCTTAACTATTGCATGGTTTCCATTTAGGGCCACTTGGGTCGTAAGTCATTTTGCTGAAGCTTCTTATACCTCAAGTAACTTATCTTGGTTTTTACTTATTCAATAAATAAGCATGTTTAGTAAATAGCAAAAAAGTTGAAAAGTATGTTTATTTTCCAATTTCACATGAGCAACTTTTAAATATCTTCCATTAATTTCTTGTTCACCTCTTTCTCTATTATCTTCTCATTTAAAAAAAAAAAAAAAAAAAATCTCTTACAGCTTTTACTTATGCATGTAAGGTCTACCTTTAATGTGAACCATCCACCTTGTGAAGTCCACCTTCAACGTACGCTATCCATCATGTGAGGCCCGCCATGGATGTAAGATGTATCATGTCGAAAATTGGACATGATCGTCCATCAAGTGGACCTACCTTTAATGTGGACCGTTCATCATGCAGGGTCTAACTCTAAAGTGGGTTGTACACCAAGCAAGGCCTGCCTTGGATGGGTCCTTACCCATGGTTTAGTGGTAGACTCACGAGAGTTTCAACACTAAGGCCATGGGTTCATTACTCATTGTGGTGTGTGGTGTGTGTTAAAAAAAAAAAAAAAAAAAAAAAAAAAAGGCCTGCCTTAAATGTGGGCAATTTATCATTAGGGGCCGACCTTTGATGTGAATTGTTCATTATGCAGGCCCACCTTGATGTGGATCATCTATGATGTGAGGTCCATCGTCAGTGTTAATTATCCATCATGTGGAGCCCACCTTCAATAGCCACTGCACATCATGTGGAGCCCACCTCTGATATGGACCATCCATCATGTGGGCCCCACCTTCAAAGTGGGATGTCCATCATGAGGGGTCTACCTTGGATTTGGGTGATTCATCATTAGGGGCTCACCTTTGATGTGGATCATCCATTATGTGGGGCACACCTTGATGTGGATCATCCATCATGCGGGGCTCATATTTGATGTCCTTTGCCCATCATTTGAAGCCCACCTTTGATGTGGACTTCCATTTTGTGGGCCCTAACTTTAATGTAGGCCATTCATCATTAGATGCCAACCTTTGACGTGGACCATCCATTATGTGGGGCCCAACTTGATGTGGGCCATCTATCATGTGGGGCCAACATCAATATTAATTGTCCATCGTGTGGGATCACCCTTTAATGTCCACTACCCATCATGTAGAGCCCACCTTTGATGTGGACCATCCGTCATATGGGCTGCACCTTTGACGTGGGCTGTCTATCATGCTGGGCCACCTTTGATATGGATTGTCCATCATGTGGAGAGAGAGAGAGAGAGAGAGAGGGAGTAAAATGTAAACAGTAAAAAAGTAATAAGCTAGTTTTAAGAAGATACTAAACTAATATTGATTAAGTAAATAGCTTATTTGCTGCTATAAAAAAAGAATACGAATGTATCCAAAAAGACCGTTAAAAAGAGGAGGCCGAATTCTTAAAAAGAGGATACTGAATTGTGCAGATTAAGTGTTTATTGGTGGCTGTAGTGTGTGCAACCCATGAGGTTTGTTGGGCCTAGCTATCAAAGATCTAGGTTGAAGTGTGTACAACGCATGAGGTTTGTTGGGCCCACCTATCAAAGATCTAGGCTATTCATCAGGCAGGGTGTAGGGCATACCATGAACATACCATGGAACAAAAAAATAATGTTGATCCAATGATGTAGTAGATCAAAACATGCATAATAAAAGTGGGTTGCAAGAACAGTTCATATAAGTCATGCACGTGTGGTGGGTGTGATAGTATGGATTTTTTATTTTTTATTTTTTTTATACCTAGTACTTAAGGTGAATGTTCTTTGATGGATGGCCCGGATCTTTGCTGAATGTGATAGATCTGAAACTTGTTCCACATAAATATTATAGGGCACAATTTTTTGCTATCTCCTGGGCAGTGGGCAAAATACCCTTTGGGGTTTCAACAGCGGGTCTCAGGTTTGAGTGCTAAGGAGACACATTAACCCCACTGGTGGGTGGGTGCATCGTGTGAGTAACCGTGTGGGTGCGTTGCATTGCTAATAGGGTGGGTGCATTGCATGTCTAAGAAAAAAAAGAAGTAATTTGACCATTAATTTTTGTGTTTGAATAGACTTGAAAAAATGCAATGATAATACTTTTATATTTATAAAATGTAAAAAATCAATAGAAAAAATATACTTAATCTTGTGTTTAGATAGAAGATCTATACTAAAATGTATTGTAAATCTACAATGACTGCAAATTCATCTAATTATTTTTTATTACATTTGCATTTAACTATTGAATTGTGCTGAATTATATATTTAAATATTCACTGTAAAATCATAGTGATGGTGCTTTTTAGTTAAAGTACCGTAAAAATGTGCTATCCAAATAGCTAGGCCCAGTAGCACAAAATTTTTTAAGGCTATTTCATTCTTTTCATGCAGAGAAAAAATACCCTGATTCTAGAAAGAGCAGGAAAAATAGAGCAAAGGGCCTTAGGTATAATTATGGATTTAATGATTCTTAACATTCACTATACTTATAAGTATAAATATCTGTAAATATTAAAATCCAGTCAGGTTGGGTCGTGTCTCCACGTTTACCCGGGCTCGAATGGACATCTAAGTCTAGTTGAGTTTTTGAGTTTTTAAACTATGATCAGTTTAATTTGATTCAAATTTTCATGAAATTTGGTGCAACCAAGCACAATCTAATTCATTTTTCATGCTCAATAATTTTAATTTTACATTTCTAAGTTGCTATTGCAGGAGTTGCTATGGAATTTCTTCATGAGATTGCTAGGAATGCATGGGCTCAATACGACTACTCTACAAGGCTTGAAGAGAGTCTTGATGTTCTAAAAATCGAAATTCAGGAGTTGAGTAGCTGGGAGACCGATGTGATTATTGCACTGAATACAGCGAAGGTAGCGGATGGAAAGAAGCCAAAGGCAGAGGTAAGCTTATGGCTGGAAAATGTGCAAAAGATTACAAGCGAAGTGGCTAAGATGGAAGAGGATTATGGAGAAGTAGGGACAGATTTCTCACTCCGACGTGTAGAATTGGGAAAGCTTGCCGTAAAGAAGATTGAACAGGTGGTGAAGCTCAAGGAGAAAGGTCGATTTCCAGAAGGGTTATTTGCTGATCTATTACCTGAAAGTGGATGTATGCCCATGATGAAATTGGTGGGTAGAACGACAGCCGAAAGAAATTTGGGACAGATTTGGAAGTCCTTGATGGATGATGAGGTCAAAACTATAGGTGTCTATGGCATGGGGGGCGTAGGCAAGACGACCATCATGACCCACATCTACAACAAAATACACAGCTCCAGAATATTGGGCACTGCCATTTGGGTGACAGTGTCTAATGATTTTAGTGTTGACAGACTGCAAAATGGTATTGCACGAGCAATAGAATTGGACCTTTCCAAAGAAGAGGATGAAATGAGAAGGTCAATGAAATTGTTTGAGGCTTTGAGGCGTAGGGGGAAGTGTGTCATCATCTTAGATGATATGTGGAAGCATTTTCGATTGGAAAAGGTAGGGATTCCAGAGGGCAATGCATACAAAGTAGTACTGACTACTCGATCCAAAAATGTGTGCCGAGGCATGAATTGCCAAAAAAAGTTTGAAGTGCAGGTTCTTTCGAGAGAAGAAGCATGGGAATTGTTCAAGGAAAGGCTTGGGGCTGATGTGGTGCTTACTCCGGAAGTAGAACAGATTGCGAAGCTTGTGACTGAAGAATGTGGTGGCTTGCCGCTTGGAATCATCACAGTAGCAAGTGCAATGACAGAAAAGGATGATGTTAGAGAATGGAGAAATGCATTAGAGGAGTTAAAATGCTCAACGATGGAGATTGAAGGCATGGATGATGAAGTTTTTCCAATTTTGAAATTTAGCTATGATCGACTAAAATCTGAGAGGCTTCGATCTTGCTTCTTGTATTGTGCTTTGTTTCCAGAGGACTATGAATTCTATGATGAAGAGCTGATAAAGTACTGGATAGCAGAGCGATTGATAGATGATATGGGAGACTGGGAAAAGGAAGTCGACAAAGGCCACACAGTATTGAATGGACTGATAGATGTATGTATGTTGGTAAGGAGGTATGGAGCTCGTGTAGTAATGCATGATTTAATCAGAGATCTGGCCATCGGAATTACAAGGAAGAGCGGTCAGTTTGTGGTGAAAGCTGGGAAGGGGATAAGGGGATCAATTGGTGGAGAAGAATTTACTGAAGAGGTGGAAAAAATCTCACTAATGAGAAATGAAATTGAAATGCTTTCAGGCGAAACCCAACTGCCCAAAACTCTGCACATTGTTGTTGCGAGGGAATCCCCTCTCAGGCAACATTTGTCATGAGTTCTTCAATCGCATGAACGGCCTCAGAGTTCTCGACCTCTCTGACACTGGTATTGAGTATATGCCAGAATCAGTTTCCAACTTGGAGAACCTGCGTATGCTTTTACTAAAGAATTGTAAGAGGTTAAGGAAGGTACCGTCCTTAGAAAAGCTGAAATGTCTAAGGATTTTCGACCTCTCTAGAACTGGCATCAAAGAAGTGCCAAGTGGGATGGAATGTTTGGTTAACCTCAAAGAGCTTTCTGTTTCATCTGCTAACCAGAAAAATAGGATAAATGCTGTTGGTTGCAATTCCTTAATGCTTCCTGATAGTATTGTGGAGTTGACTATGGGCGGAGTCGAGGTGTCAAGCTATTCCTGCCTGTTTCCCTTGCATCGCTTACGGACATGTTATATCAGCTCCTGTGAAATGAAGTGGTTGTTGCCGATAGGAGACAACAGCACCGTAATTACGGCTTTACCCTCAATACAGTCTCTGTCTCTAGAGACTCTTCCGAATTTTAGGGGTCTGTGTGAGGGAATCTTGCTGCCTCCCTCATTTGCACGCCTTAAACGCCTGCTTGTCTGGAGATGCCAAGTATTGGAGAATGTCATGTCAATTGAATTGTTTCAGCACCTCCAATGCCTCGAACACATCAGTATTGGATCCTGCAGTGAGATGGAGGAGGTGATAAAAGGAGGAGAAGAAGGTATGGTTGAAGAAGAAGGTGATAACAACAACAATAACAATACCTTCATCCGACTCCCTAACTTGAAGGAGTTGCTATTGATAAATTTAGGGAAATTGAAAAGCGTTTGTGAGCGGGTAATCATTTGCCCTTCCCTGATTCGGATTTGTATTAATGGTTGTGGTCGGCTGAAGAAGATCCATCTTTCATTGGGCAACTCAACATCTGCTGTGGGAGGATGGTTCAAAGGAAGCAAAGAGTGGTGGGATGCATTGGAGTGGGATGATCCCAACACCAAAACACTCCTTCCTCTTTTTCAAGAAGTAGACGAAGAAGGACGTGGAATTGGAATGAAAAGAAAAGCAGATGAAGTAGAAGAGGCTGCATCGACGTCACAGCACCATTAATCGACTTTGGCTCTCTTTGCTTTTTTATTTTTAATTATCTCTCTTCTTTCATATTTCGAATGTAATGTTACTGACGATAGCCCCTCTCTCTCTCTCTCTCTCTCTCTCTCTCTCTCTGTTAGTAATGTCAACAGAACTTTATACCACACAAGCATTGCTAATGGGAGACTCACAGCACACATACCAATGTAGCACACGTTTATGAAACTACAAACACACGGATGGATGGGCCCCACAGAATTTCTGAGTAACTCAGTACCGAATCTGCCGTTTGAAACAACCCAGCTCGATTGGACCCACCATGCTGCACATGTAAAATCCACTCCGTCCATCCATCAGCCAGAACTTTCCAATGATAGGCCATGGGGCCAAAATCAGCGGAAGTGGATTGCGTAGTGAGTAACTCCCCACGCTAAGCGTGGGAGTAAACTCTGTGGGGCCCACCGTGATTTACGTATTTTATCCACTCCGTCCATCTATACTAACAGAAAATTTTAGGTATGGTGTCAAAAAAATGAAGGATATCAAAATCTAAAGTGGACCACACCACAGGAAAAGTGTGAACTGAATGTTTACCATTGAAAAATTCTCCGAGGACACAGAAGTTTTGGATCAAGCTGATATTTGTGTTTTCCTTTCATCCATATCCATGTGATCTTATTAACAGGTTGGATGACAAATAAACATCACTGTGGGGCCTGGGAAGGTTTCAACGGTGGAAATCATTATTCCCAGTGTTTCCCGTGGCATGGACCACTTGAAATTTGGATATGCTTAAAGTTTTGGCTCAACCCTTAAAATGAGCTGGAAAGACATATAGACGGAGTAGATAGAACGCATACATTCTAGGTGGGCCCAATAAAGTTTACTACTTATCCTCCAAAAATTTCCCTTGCTATTGCCCAATCAAGGAAAGGTCACATTTTTGGACACTAGACTAAAATTTATGTGTGTCATCTAATATTTGGAGTAAATTTTATATAATTATCATGGTATACCATGTAAAAATCAAGGCTGGACATTTGTCCCAACTGTTCCCTTTGGCATGGCCCATGGTGTACGATGTATGTGTCTTTTATTTTTTCCTGTAGAGGGTCAACATTTACCTGTACACTTTCCAGTGGTGTGGTCTACCTAAATAATTGATGGCGCTGATCTTTTGGGCCCTGAACGTAGAATAGCTTAAGGCACCTAATAGTCCGGGTAGATTTTACACAAAGATCACAATGGGACCCAAACAAGCTGCCTATCCTTAATTAGACAGTTGAACCTGAAGTTTGAAAAATTACCTTTTTGAAACAAAAGCCGGATGGGCTTTCGAACATCTAGGCCAAGCCCAGCACGCTTTGAAGACCAAGACCGGACTGAGGGCCTGATCCTACAGCCCAAACCCGGCTTCAGGCAGGCTAGGGCTGAAAGCCTGAAAGGCCCGCCCTCACTAACAAACGATCCAATCCATTCTGGGATCCGTCATCCTCTCTAACAAACCATCAATGGACATTGATCAAATGGTTAATATTATTTAAATTAGTGACTTTTTTGCATGGTGGCCCACTAAATGTATGCCGGACCTAATGAACGGTCTAGATCAATGGTTTGGACTGTCTAAATGAGCCAATGCAAATGTGAGCACTATAGCTTATGGTATGGCCTGATACCATTAATTCCAGTGGATATTTTCGGTATCAGCTGATCCCAATCCTACTGTTGTGGCCCACCCTGATGAACATCCTTGGTTGGCACATGTGTGGTGTATGAGTTTGGCAGGTGCGAGTTCAAATGCCAGTCGAAGGTCATTCATGTCTTCGTGACTTGGGGTGATCACATCCACTACGACGATATGATTGCTCCATTGTGTCGTGTTTTCACGGGGTTTTCACATCAAAGATGATTTCCAAATCAGCTTTTGCTTTCTCTCTCCTCTTGATGGGCCAATCTTTCCTTGAGATTTATTCGGTACACTGATGGATCCTGATCATCCATACTCATGCACACTCTACTTTCTATACACATGTCCATTTTCCCTTATCCAACCTGGAAAACTAAAGATAGTTTTTCCCCAGAAGTAGCTTGATTGCATACGTGGCATGCATGTTTTCTCACCACTGATTTTTTTTCACAAGAATTTTTGGCAGAAGAATCAGACAGATGTGATGATATTTTAATGAAATTTTTATGGGTTATGATCTTTCAAAGGTTCATCGTTATTTTAACGGTTTAGATTGGATTAAATGCATTTCATGTGTATATTATATATGTGCTTGTCTATGGGTGTAATGCTCTTGCAGAGCATCGAAGTTCTCCTCATATGTTTCTCCCAAGAAAAACTTTGAAATTCTGGCAGAGGTAAGAGTGTTATACTTCACACGCATTCACTTTGGATATGTGAATCCATCGTACGTTTAACATAAAATGAACCGTCCAAATAGTTAGAGCTACTTTAGATGGGCCATGTTAGAACTTTCAGATTGAAATGATCTCATGACGATCCGATTGATGGACATGTGATGATAGACGTTTAGAATGAATAAACAGTCAACGGTTGTAATTCAACCATGAATTTTCGTTAGTCATGCTAGTATAATCCAATCAATACGATTGTAGGATTGACCTCTCTAAAGTTGTCCCCACACCTCAAAAAGTCTAAAACAGTGTTAGAAATACGGCAGGTGTACATTTTTTAGTGCATGCGTATGAATCATCGTAGTCTCACAGAGTATCAAATAGCTCACCTGAACCAACCCCTATGTTGGTTTTACACCTTGAACAGTACACTTGGCATAGTTACAGGAAATCCAGACCGTCAAAATCTCTGAACTTATTATGGAGGGAGCAGAAGTGAAAAAAAATGAACTGAAGATTATAGTAACCATCTGATTTTTCTACCCAAATTTGGACTCATCAGCGTGATTTTTTGACATATTTTCCATTGGATGAGGAAAAAAATATTTGGATGGTCTAGATAGCTTCACATGACTGTCACACATGCGATGGATGAGTCACTGCCATTCTCTAAAATATGCAGAATTAACACACGAATCTACTGATTGAAACGAAATCGCCCCCTTACCAAAGGGTAGAGATGATTTTGACCAATGATTCCCCTTCCTTTTTTGCGGGGAGATGGTACAGTTGAGTTGTAAGAATCAGAATATGGTAAAGCCATCTCGAACGCACATTTTACATAGTGATTTTCCAATCAAGATCGCCCACCTAGTGGCCCACATCATGGATAGCACATATTACGAAATTCATAGTTACCCAACTTTCTTATCCGTCAATTCTCTTCACTTTCAGCCACTTAATTTCCACCATTAGCCTAATTTCTTTGCTTCTGTAAGTTTAAAGGCCAGTTTGAAGATGTTAGGACCGTTAAATATTAGATCTTTTTAAAATAATCTTTTATCCATACTAAGATCATTAGATGGACAGTTCCGATTGAGAGATGGTCATTTAAAAACATACAGTTTTATGATGACTCTACAGTATTCCGGTAGTTCCGGGTCTACCGTACTATCTCTGTCTTCTGGCCACGGAATTGGAACATCGACGGCCTTTGGTGGTTTTCGCCATCCAAGCACCACTTTTTTACTTAGTGTTGGAGACAAGCATGATTGGTTTTTGGGTGGGGCCCACCTGTCAATTTTATCGTATTTATTATCGTGACCTGACACGTGTACCATGTCCGGGTGTACATGGTCTCGCGTCACAGGGTCCAAGTCTTCGTTGATCTGTCCTCTCAGTCCACACAGAAGGGACAAGAGGAGAGTGATATAGTTCATCACTATCTCTTAAGTAATGGTGATTCATGTACCGTACACGTGGCATGGTCATCTCTGATCTAGACGGTCCAAACCATTGGACCCCAAGTGTACGGTGCATGTTACGGAAGTAATATTCAACATGCCTTTTAATGGACGTAAAGTGATTGTCCACCTTGCACAAGCCGTTGAAAGGTTGACAGGTGGGGCCCACCTTGAAAGATCACCTCGTGTGAAGATCAGGCCACTTCAAGGTGGGGCCAACATTTTTTGCATGTGACACGTTGGCCGCATGGGCAACATGGATGGTAACTTCAATGTCCATTCACATTTATATGGGAAGCGGATTTGGTGGTGTTGGGCGCTGTGGGGACCACCTTGATGTATTTTTTTTATATCCACACCATCCAACTGTTTTTCCAGCTCATTTTGGGGGATATACGCAAAAATGAAGCACATCCAAAGCCCGAGTGAACCACAACACATGAAGTAGTAGGGATAATGACAACAACCATTGAAACCTTACTAGGGCCCACCAGAATGTTTATATGCTATCCAATATGTTGATAATGTCACACCGGCGTGGATGAAGGGAAAACACAAATATCAGCTCCATCCAAAACTTTTGTGGCCCATGAAAAAGTTTCTAATGGTGGCAGTTCAATTACCACCATTTCCTGCGGTGTTGTCGACTTGAGCTTTTGAACGACTTCAGTTCTAGGTAGGGTTGCACATCTGCCGGATTAATCCGACCTACCCATTCGAGCTTTTGAACGACTTCAGTTCTAGGTAGGGTTGCACATCTGCCGGATTAATCCGGCCTACCCATTCGATCTAACTTGGTAGAAACTTGATCCACCCCTATTCGGGAGAGAAAATGATCTGGTCCCGATAAATGTGGTTGGATTGTTTTTAATTTAGGTATGGTTTATGATACACCCTAAACGAGACCAATTCGACCCGTGTATACCAACCCATTCTGCCCAACCTGAACCAGCTCGAGTTTGTAAGAGTATTCTAAATAAATAAAAAAAACAAACCTTTAAATTGGTGATATTGTGTAGATAGTGATGTTGTGTAGAGAGAAATCTAATTTCATCTAAAAAAAATTGTCATGCCTTGTGTAGGACCAGGCAGAGCAATCTTTCATCTAAAATTTATAATTATTTTGAAGTTAAAAAAATGATTATTAGTTATATTATATGGAGAGAATATTATTTAATACCGTTAGAAATTAGTCAAACACTTCTTTTTTAATATGCAAAGAATGCAAATAAACATAACTTAATCTTAACCCAACTTTACCCAAGCTGGTTAGCATATAGGGTCGAGTAGAGTTAAGGTTTACCCTTTTGCAAGTAGGATAAGATTAGGGTTGAATTAGCAATGCCCAATTAGAACCCGAACTGAAACCCAAACCTTTAAAATATATTTAGGTTAAGTCCATATTGAGCCCAACTCGCCCCTAACTCAACCTGTGTGAAAGGCTCATATGCTAAATGAGCGTGCAAAGTTGATAAATCCGTTTTCATAAAACACATCTATCATGGTGGGCCACAGAGTGACCAAGACCACCCAGCTTGTTGTTGGGGTCACCAACCATGGTGGGCCACAAGAGTGACCAAGACCACCCAACTTGTTGTTGGGGTCACCAACCAATCCGCTTTATGAACGGTCCTTCGGTCCAATAATCGCAGTGACAGATGGATCGTAACCATCCAACTAGTGTCTATCAAATGGATGGTTGATAGAGAATGGTAAATGCTCCCTACCGGTAGGATGGTTAAGATCATCAAATCAATGGAGACATTATGCTACATCCATAATGAGATCTGATTTGAATGGTCCAGATTACTGACACGTGTGCCCATTGTTCGGTGGAGAAACCACCATCATTTTTGAATCGGTGGTGAACTATCACCGTAAATGAGACATGGACACGTCAGCCATGGCCAATAAACAGTGAATAACTGATCACCTGCAGACAAGGTATCAGAACTTTTGGTACCATACCGTCTTTCACGGCAACAGGCCCACTCGTGCAGGACATCAGTAGCATCAATGCAGTATGGCCCACCACCAATATCACGGATGCGGATTGCCGGGAAGCTAGGTGGAGCCCAACATGATGTCGGTGAGAAATCCACTCCATCCATCCTTTGCCAGATCATCTTAGGATCGATGGGCTCATAAACAAGGCAGATCCAAAACTCAAACTGGAGGATGACATGAAAAGGAGGGTAGGGCCGATTGGGAGCCTCTAAACAAAGTAAATGCCAAGTAGATTTGGAGGTAAATAAATTTAGAGCAAATGGCTTACTAGTTTTTTTTTTTTTTTTTTTTTTTTTTAATGTTATTATGGGAGTAAATGAAATGCACATGAAATTCATATATATTATATTTGGATGAGAGTAAATAGGAGGAAGTGAAATCATTGGATTTTTTAACACACATATAAAGGGGGGAATGGTCATCTGCCCACAGTTCTTGTGATGTGAGCCCAAAATATGAGCCTTTCTTGTGATGCAGTACCCAAAAAACCCTAGGCCCAACATTTACCGTGATCTAGAACTTTGGTGACAAAAGCAAATAGTTTCCTCCCTTGATTTGCCTCTCTCTCTCTACTGTGGGCCCCACTTTAATGTGTGTCTGACATCCACACCGTGCATTTGGTGTGTCCCCTCTAGGTTATGGAACGTGCCAAGGATTAGCTATATACAAAACTCAGGTGGGCTATACCATCTAAAACTATGTGAATACATGCCTAAAAAAATCTAAAAGCACTTGGTGGGGCCCACCTGAGTTTTGGATATGGCTGAAACTTGGTCTGACCCTTCATCCAAGTGGGACACACACAATGGATGGGTTGGATTTGTGAACCACATCTTGATGAGCCCAATAAATGTTCATGAGGGTTTTAATGGGTGGATAACCCCTCTCAATTGTTATCTGTGGTGTGGCCCACCTAAGTCATGGATTGACCTAATTTTTAAGCCCATAGCCCACCATGGAATGGTACATCTGGCCGATGGGGTAGATGTTTGATAAACATCACGGTGGGGCCCACAGAGGTCGACCTCATGAGAGCTTCCCATGAGGTCTGACCTCATTGCTTCTCTCTCTCTCTCTCTCTCTCTCACACACACACACACACACCACAAATCAGTTTTAATATTTCAAATCTGTGTACATATGTGATATTTAATAGAATAATTATAATAAATATCACCAACTTGCCAACGTTTTATGATCGTCCATTTAGATGGCCAACCTTTGAATCATTTTATTGGTGTGATTTTAGTGATATAGCCCATAATTAAATTGTTTTAGAGTATTATTAACATGCCTCATCCAAACAGCTCAAGAGAAATTACTACGGTTGAAACTTCCTTGGGTTCGACCATAACCTTTATATGCCATTCATACGGTTCACAAGGTCATTCCTACTTGGGTGAACTGAAAAACACAAATAAATCAACCGGATCCAAAATTTTTGTGGCCTCACTGATGTTTCAACAGTGGGTGTTCAATTCTTGATGTTTACGGTCATGCAGCCTACTTGAGTTTGGAACTGAATCATTTTTGGGCCATATCCTAAAATGATCTGATAAAATGGATGGACCGGGTGGTTCACTCTCAAACATCATTTTTGGGCCTATCTTTCTGGTGCAGGAAGTACCTGCAACTTGATATCCCAAGAACACCTGAACCCCAGGCTCTTTGGGCTTATAGTGATACTTACGTAATATCCACTCCATCCATCCTCCCAGCTCATTTTAGGAGAGGATCCCAAACACGAGGGAGATCCAAAATTCAAGCGGGCCACAACACTACAAGCTCTGTGATGCCCACTATCTCCATTCTATCCATCTGATCCTAAGTTTAAGACATGAACCCAAACACGATGGAGATCCAAAATTGAAGTGGGACACACCAAAAGAAACACGGCCTGTTACAAGAATCACCTTCAACCCCAAGCTCTGTGGGACCCACGGTGAAGTTTGTATTAGGTAGACTGTCCCTCCGTTTCTCCAGCTCACTTCAAGACATGAGCCAGAACATAAAAGAGACACAGAGCTGTAGTGGCCCACACCACAAGCAATGGTAGAAATCGAACGCCCACCATTAAACCCTCCACAGGGCCACAAAAGTTTTGGAGTAGACGGATCCAAGGCTCAAGTGGACCACACAGTGGCATTAAAAACTTCTCGGGATCCCCGCAGACGTTTTCATCAAGCTGATATTTGTGTTTTTTCCTCACTACGTGTGGTGTGTTCAACTAGAGTTTTAAACGCCATGGGTTCCCATACACAAACCTATTGGTAGGTGTCCCATAACTATCATTCCCTGTGGTGTGGACCACCTTAGTTATGGTTTTGGTTGGTTTTTTGCCACATGGCTGAACTTTGATGGGCACACCTTATAGACGGAGTGGATCTCGTACAGCCCACATGGTGGCTCCAACAAGCTTGGCTTTTTTACATGTTGCTCAAAACTATTCTTGTAGAAGAATCCAGTTCTCCAAACGCATGGAACTACTAATCTAGATGGAGCTAACATGTTGTATATATGAAATCTACTCTACCCATCCAATCTATTCACATGACCCTTCTAACCAAGATGAAAATACTCTCCAAAACTCACGCTATTGGGAAACTCGGGTGCAGGACGCAATCCTCTTCCTAAGTGTCTCGTTTTTTGTGCACGTGCTAAATGTGTATCAGATCCAAGACGATCATCAGCTGGATCCTAACTTGGATGGTCCACAGTACAAATATCATAACAATTAGACAATCCTAAATATTATGTTGGATGACTTTTGAGAATGGAAAATGGACGGTCATGGGAAAATGTCAATCAAAGTTCTTTGTTCGTCCTTTTTTTTTTTTAATCGCTGATCCTAGGGTTAGGTTGTCCATTGGGCATGAGCTCGTTGACATGGCCCACCTGATCAACGGTTCTGATCTTGTTTACGGATGCCACTTGTAAAACACATGAAAAAAAAAATTAAAGTCAGAAAATATTCAATTTAATATAGTGATGAGAAATCGTGCCTATCTGACGATCAAGTGGCATTATGGCCCACCAATATGCGTTCAAATTCGATTCTTCATATTATATAATGAGTGTGATTTTTCCCATCACGCAAGTTGACCCACAAGATGAACGGTTCCGATCACCAAAGGTGGGCCCAGGTGTGCCTGAGATCCTTCAAACTGAGTCATCAGATCACCCTCTTCGCCTGAGATCCTTCAAACTGTCCATCCATTTTTCAGATAGTACTATTTTAAAAAGAAAATTAGGCAGGTCTACCGAACCATAGGATCGGAAGCAGCCCTGATAACAAAAGTCACCGTTGAAACCTTTCAAGGTGCCACCATGATGTTTATTTGCAAACCAACCTTCTCATAAGGGAAAACAAAAATATCAGATTGATCCAAAACTTCCGCTGCTCATAAAAAGTTTTTAATGGTGGGAATTCAATCCCCACTATGTGGTCTACCTAAGCCTTGGATTTAGCTAATTTTTAAGTTCACATTCTAAAATAATATAGTATGAAAAATGGATGGACAGTGTATATAAAACCTATACATTACAAGGGGCCCCACCAAACTTGCCTGTTGGTCGATGGACCCGTGGGGCCCACTTGTGGACAACCACTTGTTATTTGCCTGGACAGATTGATCCAAAACTTCTGTAACCTCAGGAAGGTTTCAATGGTAGACGTTTAATCTCCCACTACTTTATGCTGTGTAGTCTACTGATATGCCTTATTTTTTAGCTCAAGGCTTACAATGACCTCGCTAGGGCGCAGATTAGGTACTACCCTGGCCTATGCCGAGCTCGGGGAAGGTTAGGGCTCTGAGGGCCACCGTGATATCTTATCCACATTGTCCATTCATTTTTTCATGTCATTTTAGGTCATGATCCAAAAAATTGGGCATATCCAATGTTCAAGTGGGCCACACCATATGACGCAGCGACGTTAATGATGCCTACCGTTGAAACCTTCCTAGGGCCTACCCTGAGGTTTATTTTCCATCCAAACTGTTCATGAGATCATAGAGACATGGATGAAGGGAAAACACAAACATCAGCTTGATCCAAAACTTCCTATGGCACCCAAGAAGGTTCCAACGGTCAACGTTTATTCCCTATTTCATGGTCCACTTAAGCTTGGATCTGCCCCATTTTTGGGCTCATGACCTAAAATGACATGGAAAAATGAATGAACAGTGTGGATAAGATCCATACATCACGGTGGCCCTCAGAGCCCTAACCTGTCTCGAGCTGGGGACAGGGGGAAGTAGCTCATACGCTCCCATCTCGCTAAATAGATGGACAGTTTGGATGTAACACGTACCTCATGGTGGGTCCCATAGAACTTGGTGACATCAACACACTAGCAAGGTCGCTGGTGTGCGGTATACCAGCCAATCTGCTTCCTCCTGTCGAACTCGAATTTCCTGGGAAAGCCTCTCGCAGGGAGTTCTTACGCTGGGAACCTAAGTGGGGCCCACTGTGATGTTAATGAGAAATCCACCCAGTCCATTCGTTTTGTGAGCTCATTTTACCACACACAAACAAAACTAAGCCGGATTCAGGACTCAAGGCTGAATTGGGTCCCTAAAGTTAGCCCAAGGGCGGAGCCTAAGCTTGAATTCTAGGCCGTGTTAGGGCCAGATTAGCCCAAGCTAACGCTGAATGGTCCGACCTTGCATGTTGGCCTCATTCAATTATGGATTGGGCAACATTATATAAAAAGAATGGATGGTTTAAAGACACCATTGCCCTTTACCATATATGTGCAGTCTGAAGACATTCTTAGATCTGGGTCATGTTCTAACAATCCAAACCACTGGTATGATGGGGCTTGTCATAGATCGAGGATAATAAAAAAAAGAATTGGATTATTTTGGCCCTGACTGAGTCCGAGCTCATAGGGTTAAGGCCAGGTCAGCTTGATTAGGGCTAGTGCTTAGAGACCATAGTGGGTTTTTGCCCCATCACTACCTGTTTCTATTCGAGCTCTTAGATCTTAGACTATTGCACGGTTCCTATCGCAATTATTGTAGGAGATTTTGCGTCCACATCTATGAGCAATGGCATCTTACATATGCATGTAAGGAGCTCGTATTAGGTGCTACCCCCACTAGGACATAGCTGGAGATGGACAGGTACATGGCAGGTCGGTATTGGTGGAGAGCAGGGGACCCACACCTCGCTATTGGTGGAGTGTTGATAGATCCATCACATTAGCAAAGAGAGATACGAGCCCCAACTACTCTCCACCAATACTGACATGCTACGTACCCATCGGTCTCCCGCTGCGTCCTGGTGGGGGTAGTACCTAATCCGAGCTCTCATGTGCATCTCTCTATGGTCCATTCAGTTGCATTCTAAGTGGGTGGCAATGGGTCAGGCTAGGACCTCCGCCCCGCTCTACTCTAAGCTCTGGGTGTAGCCTAGCTTTGCCCCTAATCAAGCTAAAAGGCCTTGGGCCTACAAGGCTAAACCGAGCTATGGCCATCCCTACAAGGAAAAGAATTACACAATTAAAAGGTTGAAATAGTCTAAAATTTAATACCAGCCAATCTTCTTCCTCCTGTCGAACTCTAATTTCCTGGGATAGCCTCTCGCGAGGAGTTCTTACGCCGGGAACCTAACTGGGGCCCACTGTGATGTTCGTGAGAAATCCACTCGGTCCATCCGTTTTGTGAGCTCGTTTTACCACATGCGAACAAAACTAAGCCGGATCCAAGACTCAGGGCTGAATTGGGTCCCTAAAGTCAGCCCAAGGGCTGAGCCTGAGCTTGAATTCTAGGCCGTGTTAGGGCCAGATTAGCCCAAGCTAACGTTGAATGGTCCAACCTTGCATGTTGGCCTCATTCAATTATGGATTGGGGCAACATTATATAAAAAGAATGGATGGTTTAAAGACACCATTGCCCTTTACCATATATGTGCAGTCTGAAGACATTCTTAGAGCTGGATCATGTTCCAACAATCCAAACCATCTATATGATGGAGCTTGTCGTAGATCAAGGATAATAAAAAAAGAATTGGACTATTTTAGCCCTGATTGAGTCCGAGTTCATAGGGCTAAGGCCAGGTCAGCTTGATTAGGGCTAGTGCTTAGAGACCATAGTGGGGTTTTGCCCCACTACAAGAAAATAAGCCTTTTACAACAGGTTTTTTACAACGGGACACTTACAGCCGTTGTAAAATAGTACTTTTTACGACGGGCATAGCATGCCTGTTGTAAATAAATTGCATTTACAACGGTTAGGTGCTGGTTAGTTGTAAAATCTGTTCCTTTTTACATCGAGCTTTAAGAACTGTTGTGATAATAATATTTACAACTGTTTTTGCATGCTGTAAATACTAAGTTTTTACAACGGTCTTTATACATTGTAAAAAAAGTTCCTTTTACCATGAGTTAATACTACAACAGTTCCAGCCCGTTGTCAGTATTGTATTTTTACAAAACTTCTCAAGTAGTGAATAAAACTCACCCACACGGCTAGACTACATAGACGTAAGGAATGAGCATCACGGTGGACCCCACAATCAGGGCTCCTGCCAAAGTTTTGAATGACTTTGAGCTCTTATACATGTACTAGCTAGCTCTAATGCACTTGAAGACATTGATGATTGGTTCAAAAGGTAGGCCCCCTTGAGATTTGGGTCTAAAAGTTTTGTGACCATAACCTGAAAGCAAATTAGGTGAGACCCCGTCCTCACCCAAGACAATGCGATGCTTACCCAAGACAATGCGATGCTTACCGTGGGGTTATCGTGGGGCCCACCTTAATGATGTGTATTATATCCACGACGTACATCTATTTCTCTAGCCCGTTTTAGGATGATACACTAAAAAGTGTGTAGATCTAAATCTTAGGTGGACCACATCATGTGAAATAATGGTGATTGAGTGTCTTACCCTTAAAAATTCCAAATGGCCCCCTCAGAAGGTTTTAATAATGTTTATTTGCAATCCAAGTTGTTGATAATGCCAAGAAGGTTTAGATGAGGAGCATTACCCTTACCTTGGGGCCCACCTTGAAATTTTCATATATATATATATATATATATATATATATATATATATATATATATATATATATATATACACACACACACACACACACACTCACCATCCGTTTTTCCATATCATTTTAGGATTTGGCCCAAAAAAAATTAGGTACATCCAAATCGCAGATGGACCACACTAGGAAACAGTGGGGAATGAATGCTCACCATTAAAATCTTCCTAAGGCCCACCATAACTTTTGTATTTTATCTAAGCCGTTCATCTATTTTGACAGCTCCTTTTAGGGCATGAGCCTAAAAAAGAGGTAGATGGAAGGATCGAGTGGACCACACCGTAGCAAATATTGGATATTGAGTGGCTACCATTAGTTGTTTTGTGGTCCATTGGGCCTTCAATCTGACTCTTTTTTTTTTGGATAATGCCCTAAAATTAGGTAGAAAAATGAATGGACGGAGTGGATAAAGCACATACATCACAGTGGCCCCACGAGCCCTCGACTGGACTGTCCGTCTCTAACTCCATTCGCGCCCAAAAGAAAGTGCCCGCGCCCAGTTCCCTCTCTTGCTCAGTTAAAAAAAAAAAACCCCAAATTTCTTTATTCTTTTTCTATTTCCCTCTCCCTCTCCTGCTCTCGATCTCTTTGTCACTCTCTCGCTCTTAATCTCTCTCCCTCTTTCGACCACCATCACCATCGGCATCATCTTGCAGCCTATCTTGGCAACTCTCGTCTCTGGCAGCCCCACCGACTATCTTGGCAACCCTCATCTCGAAAATGATGAGATCTTTTGATTTCCTGCAATCGGTACACGAATTTGGAATTCTAGAGCAAAGATGAAGGGCAAATCTCAGCTGGAGCAGATTGAAGGCGAAATCTGCGATCATTTCCGAGCTTTTGCGTAGGATGATACGATTCTTCTTCTCTCTTTAAGTTTCATTTTCTGTACTCTTAATATCTGATTTGTTTGTGCTTTTGCTGGAAAATGGAATTTCATTTTGTTTTCCTTTTCCCTTTTGGTATAGAAATATAAAAAAAAAAAAAAAAAACGGAAGCATTTTGAAAAATCCCTTCTTTCAGTGGTTTTATGTTGGTGGGGATGGTCAGAAAATTTTGAATGATTTCATTAGCATGTTTGCGATTAAGATTTAAGGATGCCTGGCCAACGCTATTTGCACGAGACGTGATTACAATCTTACTAAATGTAATTTTAATTGCTGGCTCATGTGATAGATAACACGAAAGCATATGTGAAATCCAGGTTGTCCATCAGGTGGGCGGTACCTCCCCACTTATATCCCCTTATCCAAATTGGGGCACTGCATTCATCAGATGGGAAAATTTTGCATGAAAGGAATGGACACATAGGAAGAGGCCTGCATTAAATATACAAGCATGGCCTACTTGCCTGAGATTTGGGTCTGGGACACACAATGCGAGGCCATCATTATAAATGGGCCAGATCTATAACAATCTTTCTTGCAAGAAGCCTTTTCAATTCACTTTGGAATAAGAGCTTTGTCAGTTCATTTGGAAATGGAAGCCTGAATCGTTGAAGATGCATGAATGAAGTAATCTTTAGTAATCTCTAACAAGCCACCTGAATAGTGATATCTTGATTCTTGAACTCTGTTATTTGGAATGATATCTTGATTCTTGAACTCTGTTATTTGGAAATAGTGATGGAATGAATCCACTGATATTGTGTGTGTGTTTGGAAATAGTGATGGAATGAATCCACTGATATTGTGTGTGTGTGTGTGTGTGTGTGTGTGTGTGTGTGTGTGTGTTCAAATTAGACACCGCACACCGGATGTTCAACAGAATGCCTTAGCGAACAGTAGTATCTTGGAACACCCTTATTTATGGGTATTCTAATTGGGGCAGGACCACAAAAGCCTTCAACGTAGTTTACAAGATGCATTGGTCCCAAACCAATCTCAACGAAACTAACTTTTCTACTGCCTTGAATGTAGTTCTATAACGATTGAACTTTGATGTCCAACTTGTTGGTAGGTTTCCAGAGTTGCGGTAGGCATTGAAGAAGCTCCAACTAAATGATGCAGCACAAAATGTATGTTATGGTAATCCCTATAGAAATTAACTCAAATACCTTTCAATATTCCTATGTTTGAGAAGTTACATCTTGTTGGTTCTGACATAATATTCCCCAAATAATATTGATATCTTCATGGTTGGCATGTGTTGTAGATTGAGTTCTCTAGTCTCTTAGTGTGGTGGCATGACCAGATATTATTTTACTGGAGGAAGAGCATGGCTATAAATAGTAGTGTCATTGTGTCAATTGACTGAAACTGGTATGACTCATTCCAACTTTGCTACTCTTCAGGTTCTTCTCGGAGATGTGGGAGCTGGAAAGTCTGGCCTAGTTTTGCATTTTGCAAAAGGCTAGTTTGTATATTTTTGGGTTGGTTATATCTTTAGGGTTTTAGTGGCTTTTTAAGCTTTGATAGATTTGGAATATGTGGGCTAATTTTTGTTGTTTGGTGCTGTAGGAATCTACCATAGGTGCTACCTTTTTCTCACAAACATTGGCTGTCAGTGTTTAAGATTTGGGATACAGCGGGGCAGCAACAGCTGCTGTAATTGTTTACAGTATAGCAAATCCGGTACATGTAAAAACTTACCAATATGTAGTTGGATGTATATGTGGGCTGATTTTGTTTAGGGAATCACTCATTTGGAAACATGCCATTCATTGCTTTCTGTTTTAGTCATTCTGTTTTTGTTTCTTCGATTGTATAAATTTGGAAGGCATTTTATATTCTTAAATGAGTTTGTGCAGATAATTTGAGAGCCATTGCTATTGGTATGTTGGAATTTGTTGTGTACACTCTGCTCTGAGTCCTGGCCAACGTTGCATATTGATTCTTGTCTAAGAGGCATTGTTGTGTTAATTGTTCTCTGTTGAGAGTATTTATATATTATTCCTCACTATTGTTTCTTTTTCTGTATCTTCAGTTGACATTTGCATATATGCTTCTTAATCTTATCCAGGGCTCGCCGAATCTAATAGCTGCAAGAGAGGTTGCAGATTATCTTGGCACTTTTCTATTTTTTTACGTTTGTTATATTTTATATGATTTTAACAAATTTTTCTATTTTAATGTTACAAAGGGTTGTAGGCTTGTAGCTTTGGGGCTTTTAACCCATTTTGCATGTTTACGTCTTATCCAAACAATATAAACAAATTTTTTTATTTCTCCGAGGAACGACTTGCAAATAGAATGCCTCCTTTCTAATAAAAGCTGCCAATTTTTATTACTAAATTTTGATCAAATCTGATTCTGGAACCTCTTCTTTAGTGCCGTCCTTGCTGCTTAGCCACACTCGATTTTTTTAATTGGCTATCTTTCTTTTCTGAACATCACGTGCCCTTTGGGAGCTTCTAATAAAATCGATTTTGCTTATAGGAAAAAAAAAGAAGAAAGATTGTATTTTCCTCAGCATTCCTATTACAGGTAATATAATGCTAGGGCTGAAAGGCTTAGCAACACGATTCAGATTTGCAGCTTGCTCAACTGGAGGCAGGTGGGGCCGATGGTTTAGAGATGTAAATAGTTGATATATGGCCCCTGCTGTGGACTTGGAAGATCCTATCTGTATTTGGCCTTTTCCTGGTTGAATTTGCACAATTGTTGTATTTTCTCTTAAATGTCTGTTGAAGGGTTATCATTCTTACAATCTGTGGGAGGTTGCTCACATTCTTAGAGCAACGAGTAACATGTTTAGGTAGATTATGCTTCATGGTTGATTTTAAGTTTGGTCTCTATTAGTTCATGGCCAAGTGGCCTACCATAACGTGCATGCATATGTTTGTAGATTCTAGCTCACTTCTATTAATGCAGATATTTGTACAAGCAGGTTTTTCTTTCTGGACGACTTGACTGGATTTGAAATCACATATCGTTTGGAGGTGAGAGTTCTTTTAGTTTACATTTCATATTTCCTCCAATCATAAACACACGGGTGTTTTATAGTTCACTTAGTAATTTGACTGAATTCTCAAGGTAATATACATAACCCACATGTTTCACTAGTTCAGCCTGTATGTGGCTTTTACGCTTCAGTCTAGCAAATGCATGTGAAATCAAGCTCATGGATGAGGCTGACCCAATGGAAAATATGTCTTTATCCAAAAATCAGTTCGGTTCACCTAATAGGCTGACCAATGGCCTATATACAAACAAAAAAGATTAAAAAAAAAAAAAAGATAAAAAAAAGACTCCTATTTTGCATCTTGTGGCTATTTTCTTTTAATTTTTTTTTTCTTGTAACTTGAGAATTGAATAAATTTTGTACTGGTGCCAACCATTGTGGCTTTTGATTTTGGTGTAAAATTGCTCAAATTTTGACCATGTTATCTGTCCATATTTGAACCAGTAGATGGCCCTTAAAATGTCCAAAACTAGACTGATGGTTGTCTCAAGATCTGTCCGAAGTCTGGATTGTTAGATGCCACAAAATCTGGTCAATCTTAAACACTGTTGGACGGTCCAAAAATCTGCCGCAAATCTATCCATTTTGGTAAAAAAGATTTTCCTTAAACCTATACATGTTGGACAACTCTAGTGAGCCGCAAATCTGTACACTTTTGGATAGAACTTCATGATAGAATTCACATGTATGGTGAGGATGTCAGTACATAGAACTTCTAAGATAAGCATGTTGTGATATTGGGCTTTGTTTGGTTACAAATGATCTTCTTGTTGTTATTGGCTCTTATTTATCCTGGCAGTCGAGAATTCATTGCACGGGGCTACTGTTATACTGGTTATGGTTTTGCCACTTTGCAGAAAGGTACTTCTGCTGATATAGTCATCGGGCAAGGAAATACAATATCATGGAAAATGTGTGGCCTTGACAAGAGTACTTGTTTGACTGTATTCTTTGATATTTCACCCAATGAATGGTTAAGTTCCCAAGGGACTGTAAATCAACAATTGTACTCATAGTTTCTAATGAAGTATGGTATTGCTTTCATCTACAAATTTCTTTTATTTGTATTGTTTTCCCTTTCTTCTGGAGGTTGTCTCATCTTTCCTTTTTTATCTTTAATTAGAACTTGCTGCCATTTATTGCAGTTATTAGAATCCTGAAGGCCAAATGAGGCTCTGGGTCACAACGTTTAATAGAAGATGGGCAGATAGTTCTACAAACTCAGAGGTCAGATGCAAGTTTCAATATTTGTTTTTTACTAGTAGATTGCTTTAAAAACCGTTCTGCCCAGATATTGAAAGAATATCTCTTAGGGCTGACAATTAAAAAGGATGTTGCTTAGACTAGAGTTAACACACACAATGGTTAGGCCCATATCGGGGTGCCAATTTTTAGTAGTGGGGATAAGATGCTTATCCTTTAGGCTGTGCTTTTCTGTTAATCTTTGCCAAAGTAATGTTCTTCATCATGGTCATCATATCTGTTGACAAGATTATATAAAGATTGTGTTAGTTTAGCAACATCTACTAATAAAAATTGTCTTACGTATGGGTTAAAAAGTCAAAGCTCTATAAAATCTGAATAACTCGGAATCTTTTAGGTTTTTCACATAACTTTATACAACTAAATTTGTTACAATACTTATTTTTCTTCTTATCTGTTGGTTGATTGCCTTGTGGGAACCTCCATAAACCCGAATCTGGGCTAAATTTGTTAATATATTGTCGGGTAGGCAAAGTATAGTTTGTTTTGAGATTTTATTCTTTTCTAGTTATTTTATTTTTCAATGTTAGATCCTTATAGCAAAATAGAGTTTCAAGTTCTTATTTCTGATAATTGTGATATTTTAGTTTTCAATGTTAGATTCTTTCTATTGCTTTCATCATTCCTACATTCATGGTTTAAATTATGTAAGATTCTTTTAGTGATCCTGTGATTCTTATGTGACAAATGAATACAGGGAACTAAAATCTTGGGGGGTGAGAGAGAACCAAAAACAAAAGAGAACTATTTACAACAGGCCTGAGCCATTGTAACTAAATATCCGAAAAGATAATTACAACGGACCGACTCTGCTGTAAATAGGTATAAGAGGTTACAACGGGCGAGAACTGTTATCAATACCACATTTTGTAACGGGTCGTACAAGTTGTAGATGTTTGAGCTTTTCACAACCGGTGTAACCCGTCGTAAAGTATGACTATTTACTACAGGCAGTACCTGTTGTAAAATGTTATTACTTACAACGGGTTCTACCATTGTAAAAACCACCTTCCATCGTTGTAAAGTACCATTTGCAACTGTCCTTAGTTTATTTATAACAGGCTAGAAACTGTTGTAAATAACATTGTTCTTTTGCAACAGGGCCTGTTACAACGGGTACATGACCGTTGTATAAAAGTTTTTACAATGATTATGGCCAGTTGGGAAAAGGCAATTTTCTTGTGACTACTTGTTTCTATTCGAGCTCTTAGAACTTAGACTATTGCACGGTTCCTATGACAATTATTGTAGGAGATTTTGCATCCACATCTATGAGCAATGGCATCTTACATATGCATGTAATGAGCTCAGATTAGGTGCTACTCCTACCAGGACGTAGCTGGAGACGGACAAGTACGTGGCAGGTCGGTATTGGTGGAGAGCAGGGGACTCACACATCGGTATTGGTGGAGTGTTGACAGATCCATCGCATCAGCAAACAAAGGTACAGGCCCTAACTACTCTTCACCAATACTGACATGACACGTACCCATCGGTCTCCCGCTGCGTCCTAGTGGGGGTGGTACTTAATTTGAGCTCTCATGTACATTTCTCTATGATCCATGCAGTTGCATTCTAAGTAGGTGCAATGGGTCAGGCTAGGACCTCCGCCCTACTCTGGGCGTAGCCTAGCTTTGCCCCTAGTCAAGCTAAAAGGCCTCGGGCCTACAAGGCTAAACCGAGCTATGGCCATCCCTACAAGGAAAAGAATTACACCATCAAAGGGTTGAAATAGTCTTCTTCTTTTTTCTTTTTATCTTCTTTTTTTTTTTCTAAAGAAATAGTGGAACATTGGCCGGAAAGCTAGGTGGGGCCCAACGTGATGTTTGTAAGAAATCCACCACATCCATCTGTTTTTCCCGATCATGCTAGGACATGGGCCCAAAAAAGAAGCAGATCCATAACTTAAGTGGGCCGCACAACAAGAAAAAGTGGGTATGGAAATGACAACGGCTGAAACCTAGTCCACTGTGATGTTTACATGCCATCTATACCGTTCATAAGGTCATTCCTATTGGGATGAACTGAAAACTCAAAAGCATTAGCCTGATTTGAAGCGTCTGTGGCTCACAAATGTTTTAATAATGGTGGATGTTCAATCCTCACTTTTTCCTGTCGTGCGGCCCACTTGAGTTTTGGATCTGCCTATTTTTTGGTGCATGGCCTAGCATGATCTGGCAAAATGGATGGATGGGGTGGATTTCCTACAAGAATCAGGTTGGGCCCCACCTAGCTTCCCATCTCAGGAAGTTTCTGCCTTCCCCCACTTCTCTCTCTAAGGCCAAGCATGTTCTTTCTTTATGAGGCTAATGTGACCCGTCTAACTTTTAGATCAGGCTCATTTATTTATTTTCCCTTTATCCTGGTGAATTACGCACACCTGATACTAGGTTTGATGGAATATAGACGCCATGGGGTTCCCATGCACAAACCTATTGGTAGGTGTCCCATAACTATCATTCCCTGTGGTGTGGACCACCTTAGTTATGGTTTTGGTTGGTTTTTTGCCACATAGCCAAACTTTGCTGGGCACACCTTATAGACGGAGTGGATCTCGTATAGTCCACATGGCGGGTCCAACAAGCTTGGGTGTTTTACATGCTGCTCAAAACTATTCTTGTAGACGAATCCAGTTCTTCAAAGGCATGGAACAAATCTAGATGGAGCTAACATGTTGTATATGTGAAACAACTCAACCCATCCAATCTATTCATAAGACCCTTCTAACCAAGATGAAAATACTCTCCAAAAACCACGCTATTGGAAAACTCAGGTAGACTATACCATGTGAATGTAGAGGTTTTAAGCACATTTACACTTTCCTATGGTGAGGCCCACCTAAGTTTTAGATCAGCATGATATTGAGGATCAAGGCCTCACATCAGGTGGTAGACTCACAAGAGTTTCAACACGAGGTTTGAGTGCCCATTGTGGTGAAATCCCACTGTAGTGTGAGTGCGCGAGTGTGTGGGGGTGTTAACGAAGAAAAGAAAAGAAAAAAGAAAAGAAGAAAAAAACAAAAAAAACAAAAAACAAAACAAAAAAAAACCCTAACTTCAGGTGGTGCACCTGAAGGGAGCAGGTGGATCTCATCCGTGAAGTGGTTCATCCATGTTAGCATGCAACAATGTAGGTTACTGCAAAACAAGTCCTAGCTTAATAAAGGGCATTGTATTCTTATATGCCCATTTGAATATCACCGAATAAGATTTATGTGAATTAATAACATACTTTTTTTTAAAAACTTAGTTTGGTAAGCACAACTGTAAAAGTAACTACTCTTATGAAAGTTATACTCGCAAGTCTTTTTCATTTTCTTATATGCCCATTTGAATATCACCGAATAAGATTTATGTGAATTAATAACATACTTTTTTTTAAAAACTTAGTTTGGTAAGCACAACTGTAAAAGTAACTACTCTTATGAAAGTTATACTCGCAAGTCTTTTTCATTTTCTTTTTCTTTTTAACCTTTCAACAATCTCTCTCTCTCTCTCTCATCTATACATGTGATGGATGGTCAATGTCAAAGGAGGGAGCGAATTAGCTGTTGGTAACACCTTAGTGGGTGTTACCCCTAACGTGTGGGGCCTACATTGATGTATTTTTTGTATATCTATACCATCCATATGTTGTTACGCCTAATTTTAGGATGAAATCCAAAATTATAAGAAGATCCAAATCTCAGGTGGACCATACCAATAGAAAAAGTGAAGAATAATCATTAAAAGCATTTGCAGGCCACAAAAGTTTTAGATCAAGCTAAATTTCACTTCATCCAGAGCTTCTTTACATTATGAAGAGCTTGGATTGCAAATAAACATTACCAAAACCTTAGATGGGCTCTTTGGAATTTTTAATGGTGGGCGCACTGTTTTCAGTGGTATGGTCCACTTGAGATTTGGATTTGCATAGTTTTTGGATGACCATCCCAAAATAGGCTGGAGAAACGGACCGACGACATGGATATACAAAATACTATCCATGTGGGCCACACGGTAGGGGTACCACCCACTAAGCTGTTCCCGGGGTAACACCTAATTCGCTCCCGTCAAAGGAGGCCTAACGTGTTGCACAGTCCACATCGAAGGTAGGGTCCACACAATAGATGGTTTATATCAAAGGTGGGCCCCACATGATGGATTACTCATAATTATGCGAGCCCACATAATAGATAGTCCATATCAAAGGTTATCCCCTAATGATAAATGGCCCACAATATCTGAAGTAGGCGCACCATATGATGGATGACCCACTTCAAAGATGGGCCTCGCAAGTTGGATGGTCTACATTAAAGGTGCGCTCCACACAATAGGTAGTGGACATTGAAGGCGGACCCCACATGATGGACAATTAAAATTAATGCTGGGACTACATGACAGATGGGCCACATCAAGGTGGGCCCTGCATAATGGGTGGTCCACATTAATGGTTAGGCCTACTAATGATGAATGGTTCACATCCACTGGGAGCCTTGCACGATGAATGACTCACAATGAAGGTGGGGCACGCAGGATGGATGATACACATCAAAGGTGGGCCACTGTGATGATTTTTATGGGGCCCATCCTGATTTTACAGGGGATAGATAGAGATGTCCACCCTCGATTTTTACAGGGGCCACGATGATATTATATAAAAACAACTTCAACTAATAGATTTCAAACCAAAATCTAGGCCTAGGGCCACAACTTACACCTATCCTTGATTTAGGTGGGCCACACAAAAGGGAAATAGTTTAGAGGTTGAATGGTGCCCTGCACACTGTTTCCAATATTGTGGTCCAGTTGAATAATGAATGGGGTTGATTTTTGGGTGCTCGATCTACCATGGGGTGATGCAACTGGTGATTGGAGTGGATTTTAGATAAACATCATGTTAGGCCCAACAGAGCGGTGGAACCCTTGCTTGCATGGCCAACTAACAGTACTGTCAATGGCCGAGACCAAGCTGGGCCTGGATTTTGAACTTTTTCGGACCAGGCAGTTGGGCGGCCCTATTCAACATTCTGATTTTTCAGGCCCGAGCCTGGGCCATTGAGCCATGAACGGGCATATTTGTGTGAGGTCCCACCATGATGTATTTGTTTATCCATGCCGTCCATCCCTTTTCTTAAATCAACTTAAGGTATTAGCCCAAAACGATGCAGATCCAACGCTCAAGTTGGGCCCAACATGATGGGTGTTCCGTCCAAAAATGTGCCTTGCGCTGTGGCTTACCTGAGTTTTGTATCAGCTGATTTTTAGGGCTATTTTTTTTTCAAGTGAAGCATCTGATGGACGGTTGGATTTCATGAAGACATCACTGGGCCCACATCTGTTGGGTACCACATAGGGCTCCATGTACGTAGATTTATAACTAGAGACAGAATGAACGGCCAAGATTGGCAATGGACCAACATGGGTTCGTTGCGACTTACCAAACCAAAGAAGTCAACAGCATTCTCCCCGGAGAATCCAAAGCACCCTATCTTTCTTAATGCCCACTCCAGCAAGAAATTTCACTCCACCAACGTTCCGCACATAGAAATCATCATCGCCACTGAAAACGGGTTACAGCTAGTTTGCCTCATCAAAGTTCATTTTTGTACGGTATTATCCATTTTCTTCTCTCTTTAATTCCGGTTTGGTTGCACCAAATATCATAAAATTTCATGAGATTTTGCACCTAATTAGTCTAATATCTGTGTTCATTTCCGTTCTACAGAATCTGAGTTGCTTCTGAAAGCTCTGAAAGAGAGACTTCAGCCAGGTAGATCTTCCTTCTCTTTATTATCATTATTATTTTTAATTTAAAATAGATATGATTTGTTTTCCGATGATGGTTGGATCTTCCTAATCCATGTATGATATTTTTGATGGAAAACAAATAGGCGTATGACACCCTAATCTATGTATCCATACCGTCCATCCATTTGGAGAGATCATTTTATGGCATAAGCCAAAGAATGAGGCAGATCGACACCCTAATCTATGTATCCATACCGTCCATCCATTTGGAGAGATCATTTTATGGCATAAGCCAAAGAATGAGGCAGATCCAAAGCTCGAGTAGACCCCACCATAGAAAACAGTAGGGAGAGTGATGCCCACCCTTGAAACTTTCCTAGGGTCCACCATGATGTTTATTTGAGATCCAACCTGCTCATAAGTGAACACAGACATGAACGAAGGGAAAACACAAACATCAGCTTGATCGAAAACTTGTGGCCCCTAGAAGTTTTTAATGGTAGGCGTTCAATCTTCACTGTTTTCTTTGGTGGGGTCCACTCACTTTGGATCTGACTCATTTTTTGGATCTTGCCCTAGAATGATATCTCCAAATGGATGGACGGTGTGGATACAACACATATATCATGATGGGGCCACAAAACTTGAGTCTCACTACTCAACCTGTTAGCAGCTAATCCGCGTCCCCTAAAACCCATCCAAATCTTAAGTGGTCTTGCCCCACCTGATACTTGGATTGACGATTTTTAGGGTATCCCGTCGTCATGGTGGGACACAGCTTTTGGATGGGTTGGATGCCATACATATAGCATGTGGACCCCACCGCTTGATCTTTGGGGCTTTTGGAAGGTTGTACAAGATCTCTATATATGGTGGGGCCCACCTAAAGATTGGACTTGCCTTATATATGTGTGTGGTGGGTGGGTGTGCAAGAACAGCATGTTAGGGCACGCATTTTGGATGGGTTAGATGTCATTCACGTACCAGGTGGGCCCCACAACTGCCATGGTGCCACCAAGGTACAGCCTTTCCAGTCAAAGGAAAATGTTTCTTTTATTAAGGGCCTGTTTGGATACCACTAAATAAGTTACTTTTTCTACTTACAGCAGTAGATAAATAACTTATTTTAAATAAGTTTGTTTTATGCTTGGTAATAAATAACTTTTTTACTTAAAAGTACATAATCAGCAGTTAATTTTTTTAGCTTTTTGACTTTTTATATGATACTGAAGAGAGCAATAAAAGAGATGAAAGAGAGGAAAAGCTGATAGGTATGTCGTTTACCAAACATACTAATTTTCTTAATAAGTAGAAACTAAGATAAGCTACTTGTCACATACCTAACTTATCTTAAGCAACTTTCTATCCAAACAGGCCCTTAGAGAGCATGCAAGGTTCGACTGGTGGGTCAACCATCCGCACACTAGCCCAATTGTCTACCTAGATGGGTTTGGGCCACATTTAGATGGTCCTCAACCTGGTTCAGGCTAGAAAGACCTAGTAATTAAATGGGTCAGTATCGGGCTGACCTTTTACAAATAGTAATTGAAAGCTAAGCTTTTAATTCCCAAATCTCTAAGGGCCCGTTTGGATACCACCAAATAAGTTGCTTTTCTTGTTGATGGCACCAGTTAAGTAACTTATTTGAGATAAGTTAGTTCGATTAATAAATAATGATTATTACTTGTTTGCTAAAAATTAGTTAAGTAATTCAGCATTTTTATTTTACTTTTTTTACTTTTTTTTACCACCTACTATAACAACCATAGCGGTAAACAGGGCTGATTTTTGTGGCAACAGCCCAGCCCGCATTGACCATCCAGCTCACTAGGTCCACTGCAATATATTTGATCTGCCCCGTCCATCTGGTTTGGACGTGAGTGGGGCTAGCATGCGAGGTGGTTTTAAATGACTAAACCTCAGGCGGACCCCACATCAGGAAGCAACAGTGATAATGATGACACCGTTGAAACCTCCCTGGCCTAGCGTGATGTGTTTTACTCATGCCATTCATCTGTTTTCCAACTAGTTTTAAGTGGTCCACCGGGTAGGGGCCACATGCGGTACACATGAAATCCACACCGTCCACCCTTGTTGGTCCATCCCAAAAATGAAACCGAATCCAATATCAAATAGACCGCACCTCAGGAAACAATTGTCATTGTCGCCCACCATTGGTCGGCCCTAATGATGAGTGACCCATATCCAAGGCAGGCCCTACATGATGGACGGCCTACATTAGAGGTGAGCCCCACATTTGGGATGTTCTACATTAAAGGTGGCTCCACATGATGGGTAGTGGATAATGATGGTGGGCCCTACATAAAGAAAGGTGCAAATGGCCCACATCCAAGGTGGTCCCCACATGATGTACTACCCACATTAAAGGCGGGATCCACACAAATGAACAATCCACACCAGAGGTTGGCCCCAAATGATGGATGGTGGATGTGCAGGACCAAACAGACTTGAGGAATGATGTTGGAAACAAACATGCTTTTCTACTTTTTGGTTGATGAGCATGTTGTTTACCAAACATACTTATTTGCTAATTAAGTAGAAACCAAGTTACTTATTTGATAAGTAGCTTATCTTAAGTAACTTACAATCCAAACGGGCCCTAAACTTTGGGAGATTCTCTGGTGTTATTGGACCAAATGTTATAGTGCTCCTAATTGCATTGGGACACTTCAATAGTTCAATAGGCGGATCTGGGTACTGTCCATTAGGTCCAATGAACTTTTCATGGGAAACCATGCAAATATCACACCTATTTGATGATCTTGACCATCTGATCAATGCCCTCTAATATATAGGGCAGCCAAGATCATTTGCATATACAAATAGGTCTAACCAACAATTGGATCCACCTATTTCACAGTTCCCATCATGTTGCTTATAATTTTAAAGAACCACATCAATTATGCAATCCTAACCATCTAATCCATCCGTTAGAAATAGCTTAAAAAATAAGGTTGAATCTACGATTGGTTTCATTATTGATTAGCTAGTCTTATTTAGTTTTATTTTTTCATGGTAGCGCCTGACCTGTTCAAGTAAATAAACAGAACCCAAGTAGGGGTTAATCAAAGATAAAGAAAAATAATCTCTGCATTCCTTCCTCCCCTGGAAATATCTCTTTTTATAAATTCCTATAAAACCAGTGTCCACCATAGATTTCTAGGTCCAACCTGGTTGTACAACTAGAGTCGAGGTAACTCCCAAATATGCAATCAAATTTCTAGCTAATACCTTCAGTCAATCAAAATGGTATTTGTTATTGGGAGCTTAGTTATAACTTCATGCAATGGCTCTTTGCAAAGAGAGTTATAACTCTATGAAAATACTAAAGAAATATAATGTTACCAAGAAACTACGAACTAAAGTTTTGAACTTCACGGTTCTTCATAATGCAAAGGCTTTTGTTGATTGAATTACAATGCTTAAAATTATTTAGCATGGTACATGAAAAATGTTTAGCGAGTGGCATTTGTTAAGGTCAAATTAAAGCGTCCAGTAAGAATCCGTGCCTAGTAAGAATCTGTTGGACGGAGCCTTCAATCTATGTAGAAAAGAGGGTGTTTGACCAGCTTGGTCGATCGATCGATCATGCCTGGAATTACACAGACGAGTCTCTAGACAATTTTGGAGGAGTTCGACCTATCGACTCTTGAGGCTTGACCAATTGACAGTATTCAGATTTATTGGCAAAACTCTCTGGACAGTTTATGGCATGTTCAACCTATCGAATATGAGCCATCGACCGGTCAACCTATGTGTCGACCATATCGACCGGTCGATGGTGCACGGTTCTACACAGTTTTGCAGTTTTGTTTCTTATTTCGATTTTATTGCTATATAAGAGGGTGTAGTCATGATTAGGGTTAAAAGAGATATGTTTAAGGGTTGAGAGAGTTTTGGGGAGAGATAAAGCTAGAGTTTTTCTCTTGTTGCCTTGATCCGTGTAAGTTTCATCTCTTGTAACTTTGTTATTCATAGTGCATATCGCTTTGTGCCGTGGTTTGCTTAGGAATATGTGCATAGATGAGACAGATTGATTGACTTCGTTTATAGTAGGTTACACTTAAGTTCGTAGGGTGGTGGAGCACTACACTGGGTGCACCCATGAAACCTTAACCCTCCTATTTATATGATCCTATTCCATAGGAGAGGCAGAACTATCCCTAGATGTCCCCACCCCATGAAATGTGTGAGTGTGAGGGAAAAAAAAAGTCTGATTAAGAGAGAGAGAGAGAGAGAGAGAGAGAGAGAGAGAGAGAGAGATCCACTCCATCCTCTTCCATTGTCCTCACATGTGGTCCACTTATGTGGATGGTATACGTCTTCCTTATCACCTACGTACAAGATGATTAGACGTGTTATCTTTATTCTCAAGTACTAGCATATATTATGGACGACTCCTTGGTTTAGGAGATTAACATCAACAAATTGACATTACAAACATCTCCTTCGTGCATATCGCATGCAATTATGATCTCCACCATATATATATATATATATATATATATATATATATATATATATATATATATATATATATATATATATATGTATATATATTGTAGAAATTTGATATTATTGCAAATGAGGATTCTTAGACTGGGTCCCATGATCAAATTGTATTCTACTATATTTCGTTGCGTTTATACACTAAGAACCCAATAGGTGACATCATGTAAATCAATGGTCTAGATCACCAAAATTGAAAGCTTCATATACCTCTTTAGAAGAGATCATGACAACTCTACTAATAGGATATAAATTACTTTATTAGTAAATCTCTTATTTTATAATACTTATATCAAGATGTGATTTTAGAGGGTTTAGGCATGATATTTTTACATGGTGTTGGCCCACTTGAGTTTTGGATCAATGTAAGTTAATTTAAAACCCACGGTCATCTCTAAGGAGAATGGGAGGGGGTGCACGTGATGGACGTACCCGATGTTTTTGAAACCCACAGTCATCTTAGGAACTAATTTTGTACCGGATCCTACCTCTTCATGATACTCTTAGCTACTGCCTGATTTCCATTTAGGGCCTGCTTGGGTCGTAGTCATTTTACTTAAGCTACTTACTCCTCATGTAACTTATCTTGGCTTTTACTTATTCAACAAATAAGCATATTTGGTCAATAGCAAAAAAGTTGAAAAGTATGTTTGTTTTCCAACTTCACATGAGCAATTTTTAAATTTCTTCCATTAATCTCTTGTTCTGATCCTCTTTCTCTATTCTCTTCTAATTTTTTCTTTTTAAATCTTTTCAATTTTTACTTATGCATGTAAGGTCCACCTTGAATATCCATCGTCTATTATGTGGGGCCAAACTTTGATGTCGACCGTTCATTATGTTGGGCCCACCTTGGTCCTGTCTTCAATGTGAACCGTCCATCATGTAGGGCCTACCTTTAATGTGAACCATCAATCTTATGAAGCCCACCTTCAACGTAGGCTATCCATCATGTGAGGCCCACCATGGATGTGAGGTGTCCATCATGTCGAACATTGGACATGCATCATGCGGACCTACCTTCAATGTGGACTGTCCATCATGTAGGGCCCAACTCTAAAGTGGGTCATACATCAAGCAAGGCTTGCATTGGATGCAGGCAATTCATTATTCAAGGCCGACCTTTGATGTGGATTGTCCATTATGCGGGGCCCACCTTGATGTGGATCAGCCATGATGTGAGGCCTATCGTTAGTACTGTTAATTGTCCATTATGTGGGGCCCACCTTTAACATCCATTGCCCATCATGTGGAGCCCACCTTTGATATGGACTGTCCGTTGTGTGGGCCCCACCTTCAATGTGGGCCGTCCATCATGAGGGGTCTGCCTTGGATGTGGGCCATCATCATTAGGGGCACATTTTGATGTGGATCATCCATCATGTGGGGCACACCTTGATGTGGATTGTCCATCATGTGGGGGTCACTTTCGATGTCCACTGCCCTTTGATGTAGACTTCCATCATGTGGACCCAAACTTCGACGTGGCCCATGATGTGGGGCCCACCTTGATAAGGGCCATCCATCATGTGGGGCAACATCAATTTTAGTTGTCCATCATGTAGAATCCCCCTTTAATGTCTACTACCCATCATGTGGAGCCCACCTTTGATGTGGATTGCCCATCATGTGGGCCGCACCTTTGACATGGGTTGTTCATCATGTTGGGCCACCTTTGATATGGACCCAGCATGGGGGGGGGGGGGGGGGGGGGGGGGGGAGGGAGAGAGAGAAAGTGAGTAAAATGTAAACAGTGAGAAAGTAATAAGCTAGTTTTAAGAAGATACTTACCAAACTAATGTTTATTAAGTAAATAACTTATTTGCTGCTATAAAAAGAAAAAAAAAAAAGGAGTTACTTATTGTTGGAAAATGGATGCCTCAAATCAGTTGCACAAGGACCACCGACCGGTTGACCGACCTGTCGGTCATAGTGAAGCCATGCAACAAAAGCCGTTGGACAGTTTTTGGGCCATTCGGCCGGCTGAACGACCGGTTAACAGTCTCCTTGTACAACTTGGTTTTTGAGCAAAAAGGTTTCTAATCTGATTTTTTCTTATTTAAGAAAAGTATTATGGGATTAGAGGTATCCTAGGTTGCAAAGGGGATTGAGAGAGCTTCTAGTTGAGAGAACGAGCTTGAAGAAGAGGGTTTTCTTCTTGGGGTAGCTTGGATTTCTCTTGGGGGCTTGTGTTTTGGAGACTTTGGTTCCATCTCTTGTAACTTCTGATATTATAGTGGATTGGTGTCGCTTTATGCCGTGGTTTTTTACTCATTAGGAGTTTTTCCACGTTAAATTCAAATTGTCTATATGTGGGTGGTTCCATGCATTGTGATTGCATCGTGTTGCTTGTTTGATTTAATTTGCTTTTTGTATACGGCTTTGCTTCCGCCACTGGCCCTCCTATCCCACCACGACTTAAATCATCATGCACCACCTTGCCATGCACAACCTCCACCTCTACTTCGTCATAATCATAGTCCTGTCGCTTCTCATGCCCCATCGACTTTATCCTTGCATCTTCACACGCCTTGTTGCTCTTCCCATGTGACCCTTTTTCTCTTGCCACACACGAGCAACTGTGGATCCCGCTGCTCCACCATGAATTGTGCTCTCGATCACCTTGTAAAGATTATTGCACCTCCGTGCCTTGATCATCACGAGTGTTCCTTTCACCATTTCACAATACCGATCACAGCCGATGAACCTATACCCTTTCGCCTCGAGTGCACCAAGAGATATCACATTCCTCTCCATCTCAGGGACGTGCTTCACACCTTCAAGGATCCGTTCGACTCCATCGAACATGCTTATGCGCACCAAACCAATCCCCACCACATTGCGAGCACAACCATCACCCACAAACACCTATCCACCATCATACTCGTTGTATGACATGAATGAACTCCGGTCAGGACATACATGACATGATGCACCTAAATCCAAGAGCCACTCTCCACCAAGAGACTCTATGCCGGATATAATTAATACATCACAATCATCACTATAGTCCTCTACAATATTGGTTCCCTCTCTAGAAGAATCTCTAGATTTCTCCTGCCTTTTTTCGGGATTCGAACAATCTCTCTTCACATGCCATTCTTCCTCACAATTCCAGCATCTCACCTTGTACCTCCACTTGCCCTTTGATTTAGATCTTGATGAAGAAGTCCTCCACCCTGCTTAGAATTCCTCCCCCTCATAACCAGTGCCTCCCTCTCATAACCAGTGCCTCATCAGTAGAGGGACCCACGTCGTCTCTTTTCCCTCTCATCGCCTTCGCCTGAAGGGCTGAGATAACGATTTCTATGTCAATAGTCTCCCTACCTGCGCACAAAGAGTCCTTGAGCGACTCATATGATTCTGGAAGAGAATTCAACAGGATAAACGCTTGATCCTCATCCTTCATCGGTTCATTTACATCCATCAACTTGCAAATACACTTATTGAAATTGCCGATGTGGCTCTCGACATCGGCCCCCTCCGCCATCCTCAAATTATACAACTGAAGCTTCAAATATATGCGATTTTTCAGAGATTTTTTCGCGTAAATATTCTCCAACTTCGCCCATGTTTTAGCCGCAATCTTCTCTTTTATAACGTTATACAGGACCTCATCTGCCAGGCATAATTGGATTGAGACATTAGCCTTTTCGTCGATCTTTTTCCACTCTTCTTCTTTTGTAGCTTGTGGTCGCTCTCCAAGGAGCGCATCTTGCAATCCTTACTGAATTAGAAGGCCTTTTATCTTTACCTTCCAAAGTTCAAAATTATTTTTCTCTGAATACTTCTCTATGTCGAACCTCATGCTCGATGCCATGCTCTTGTCTCAGATTCAAATTTCTGCTACACCCCAACGTTCACTCTTATACCAGTTGTTGGGGTTAGGTGTCACGCCCCAAACTTGGGGACCGGGCTCACTAAATTCCCAGCCGCCGAATCCGGTGCCGACAACCTCCGTAGTACCCCATTCTCGGCCCCCAGCTCCCATACGCCAAGTTCTGATCCTGGGATCCCACAATGAGGATTTTCAGGGTAAACTTTTTTTTTCTTTATAGATGAGCATAACCACAAGTGTACCAAACCAAAAACTTCACATCACATATCCACTAAGATAAACTTTTGAGTACAATGCTGCAGAAAAAGGAAATAGAATGTATAACTGAAAGCTAAAAGATCAAATGTACGCCCCTGTCTCACTGCTGTCGCGCTATAGTATGTCCCGCACGTAAACAATGTGCATAAACTTACTATGAAGCTTAGAGAGTGCGTGGTGTGTGCGCAATGCATATGACAGGTATACAGATATCAGTGTAAGCGGAAATGATAGCAGGCTACACTACCAAGTCTATGAATGTCATTAACCATCTCGAGGCTATGCAATGCAATGGGCCTATATGGCCGAGTGTCATATGCTAATGATGCAATGTGCGCATGTCAATCCTCAACTGCCATAGATCATACGGTTTACAACTGGGACATCACCGGGGTCTAGTACACTCCAGACATTGGTTGCCGCCCTTCGCGCGCATAACCAAGCGAGTGGAAAAGACCTTACTATCCACCTCGTCAATGACATACAAGAAAATCCACCCGACTCATCGATAGCGAACCCATTCACGAGCTGGTCAAACTCAACCTAGTATATAACCCTCTGCACCCGGGCGGGTAAGGTCACACCCCCTTCCAATCGACCCCGATACAGTGAGAGACGCGGCCTACTGGTATTTTGCCCTCATGCGCTCATAAATCCACTCGGTCTAGACATTGGAGCATCCTACTGGTACCACAGGGTTTAGGGACTTTCACCCAAGGACATCTTTGGCGCCCAAGTGCTAGAACATATTTTCGGTGTCCATTCCTACCATCCACGATGTGACTGTGGTGGTCACAACCCCGATGCCGCTGGGGTGAGAATCTGATCATGACATGTATAATGCGAGATGCATGAGTCAACTATCAAAACCATGCACCAAACCTGCGCATACCGCGCGATCATGTGGGGTGACCCTATCTCATACGGGTCCCCTAAGTATCTCAAGCTGTAAGGCATATGTTATGATCGACATCGTCCACGGTCAGGCATACATATGATGCGTATGTACCAATGAATGGGCATGATATTCATTACACTAAGCATATTATCAGTGTGACCTATCAAGCTAAGTATACTAGCATGTTACCAGACATATCATGTAATGTTGGCCTTGAATGGCCCAATATATATATACAGAGAGTGGGACTCGAATTGTGGGCCCCATTGGAAATGTAAGGGTCTTCACAGCATAGCCCACTTAAGACCACATCGGCCCCACAATTGGGCCTGCACATACAAAATAGGCCGACAAAAATAGTGTACGGCATGGAGAAAACATATATATCAAAGGAAGGATCATGGTGGGACTAAACAAATACATCACGTTAGAACCCACAGGGTGGGCCACCTGCTGGGTTGCGTGGTACCCAGCTGGGTTCCAAGAAGTTTTGAATCAAGCAGATATTTGTGTTTTCTCCTCCATCCATATCCATGTGATCTTATGAACAGGTTGGATGACAAATAAACATCACTGTAGAGCCTGGGAAGGTTTCAACGGTGAAAATCATTATTCCCACTGTTTCCAGTGGCATGGCCTACTTGACATTTGAATATGCTTAAATTTTGGGCTCAGCCACTAAAAGGAGCTGGAAAAAACATATGGACGGAATGGGTAAAGCACGTACAATCTAGGTGGGCCCAACTGAGTTTTCGCTCAAGCTGATATTTTTGTTTTCTCTTTCACACGTGTGTGGACTCATGAACAGGTGGATCTCAAATAAACATCATGGTGGGTCCCACGAAGTGGGCCACTACTGGGCAGCGTGTCCAGCACGCTGCCTCCAGCGTGGACCCAAAAGATTTTGGACCAAGCTGATAATGGGTTTTCCATCCACCCAGGTCTGTGTGACCTCAGCAACAGGTCAGATGGAAAATAAACCTCACGGTGGGGCCCTACACGTGCAACAGTGGGCCCCAAATTTATTTATTATTATTTTTTTTTCAACGGTGGCCATTCATCTCCATTTCTTCCTGTGGTGAGGCCCACCCAAGATCGGGATCTCCTTATTCTTCGGGCTTGGGCCCTGAAATGATCTGGGAACACAGATGGACGGCTAGGATAGATCATGGTGGGTCCCACAAGGTGGGCCACTGATGGACGGCTGAGGAGCCCAGCGTCCGTGGACACTGGGTACTCCCAACGTCAGAGAGGGTATGCCTCTCCTTCTTCTTTCTTTCTTTCTTTTCTTTTCTTTTTTTTATTCTCTTGGTTTTGGTCCAGTGGGGCCCACATAAGGCTGATCCACTCCGTCTATCAGGTTCCCCAGCTCATGGGGGACCCAACGAGTCCAATATTGGACTGCTTATAAGGTCTACAAAATGAAAGATGGGCCAGAGAAATTTCAATAGTAGAAGTCTTTATCCCTACTGTTTCAGGTGGTACGGTCTGCTTGAGATTTAGATCTGGTTCATGTTTGGGCCTTGGCCCTAAAATGGCCCAGGGAAACAGATGGACAGTGTGGATTTGACACAAACATCAAGGTGGGTCCCACGAGTGGGGACCCCCTCCAAGCTTCAACGTCCTGACGCGGGACGTTCACAGCGTCTCCGACGCTGGAACCGTCCAGCGTTGGGCTTTATTTATTTATTTTTATTTTTTTTGTTTATTTCAAGTGGGGTCTAGATGAGTGTGATCCACTCCATTCATCAGGTTCCCCAGCTCATTGGGAACCTAATGAGCCCAATATTGGGCAGGTGAAACGGTCTACAAACGTCACGGTGGGCCCAAGAAGTTTCGACAGTGGGCTCCATTATCTCCACTGTTTTCTATGGTGTGGTCCACCTGAGATCTGGATCTGCTTTATTTTTGGTGTCCAGCCCTGAAATGGTCTGGAGAAACAGACGGACGGCGTGGATCGAATACATGCATCAAGGTGGGTGGGTCCCACGAGTGGGGACCCATGTTCAACGCCCAAAGGGCTTTAAGTCCAGGCGCTGCTGGGCAGCAGCGTCCTCTGGACGCTGTCCGTCCAGCGGCCAACTCTCTCTTCTTCTCTTTTTTTTCTTTGTTTTGTTGTGCCTTGATCAGTGGGGTCCACACGTGCAGGATCCACTCCATGCATCAGCTGGGCCATCTCATGGTGGGCCCAATTATCTTTGGATCAAGATAATCCTTGTATTATATTTCATCTAAATATTTGTGTTTCAAAGAATGAGGAAAATGAAAATAAAGCATCATGGTGGGCCACACAAGGTGGTCCATGTCGTGGCAGTGTGCGGGGTACGCTGTCTCACAACATGGCCCACTTGTGGGCCCGAAAATGAAAGGGAAAGGAGGAAGAAAGGGGAGTTTATGTCCCCTTTTAGCACTCACTCGAAAATAGACGGTTAAATCGGGTCGGATAGTCGATCGAACGATCTTGATGGGGTGGATCGCCTTCTCCAATCACCTAGGCTCACCAAAAACTCTCTCTTAACCCTCCAATCTCACCCACTAATCTCTTTCTTTTCTTACTTCTCTCTCTTTCTCTCATCTCTTAGTCTCTCTTTCTCTTTCTCTCTCCTTCTCTCTAATGGGGTGGCTACATATGGCACTTCTTGTAGGGACTTTGGGACATGAATGGCATTAGAAAAGGGAATGATGATAGCAAGGGGATGGGGTAATTATGAGAGTGGATGGCTTAGGTATGGGCTTAAGTTGACTTGTGAGGAGAGAGAGATGTACTTGATGAGACACTTGATTGATTAATGCTTGATTGATTGATGGGACAACCTAGGGATTTGTGCAAGTGGGGCCCACACCATGCATGTGTAGCGTGGCCCGCCTTGATTTGCGCACATGTACGCATCTTTCAAACTAGGTATCGAAACGGAGCGTGCCGCACGGCGTTGGAGTCGTGGCGTCCGCGCGGTCGCTGAGGTACAAGTCTTGGGTCGTTGCGGTACTAAAATAGGGTGTCTGATCGAAACTCGCCGGTTTGGACTATTCCAAGTATACCGAGTTCGGAAAAGAGGTGTATGGAGGGCTAATTAAGGTACGGGTGTTACATTAGGGGCCCCACAGCAGAAGTAATCAAAGCAGGCGAGGAACACACCACAATGGCAATCAATAAGAAAATCATCTCACACAAGAAGGCAATCCGAATTTAACGTGGAAAAATCCCTCACGGGTAAAAAACCACGGCATAAAGCGACACCAATCCACTATAATATCAGAAGTTACAAGAGATAGAAGAAACACAACTCAGATCACAATCCACAAGAGAAAACCCAAGCTAACAAAGCTAATTCTCACATGAGTAGGACAAACGCAGCCCTTTCCCTCAACCCAGAGAACTCCAAGCTTCCTCCTAGCTCTTTCTTTTGCCCTAGAACTCTCCCAATCCCTTGGCCCATAGGAGGCAACCCTAATCTTGGATTATATCCCCTTAAATAGGGGAAAACCGGAATAAGAAACTTCTTGCGCAACAAACTGCGCAAGAGACCAAGTCCAATTAGGACACTGCCGGCTGGCCGGATGGCCCAAAAAAGTTCCAGCGAACTTGCTGCCTTGATCCAACGTGACCGACCGGTCAGTGGTCTTCATGTAGGGAGATATGAGGCGTGCAATCCCAATACTTATAAGTGGTGTATCCAAATAGACGCTTAAAAAGAGGAGGCCGAATTCTTTAAAAGGAGGATGTTGGATTGTGCAGAAATCTTGAAGTGTTTATTGGTGGCCGTAGTGTGTACAATGCATGAGGTTTGTTGGGCCCACCTATCAAAGATCTAGCCATTCATCAAGTAGGGTATAACACCATGAACATACCATTGACCAAAAAATTAATGTTGATCCAATGATGAAGTAGATCAAAACATGCATAATAAAAGTTGGTTGCAAGAACAGTTCACAGTAGTCATGCATGTGTGGCTCACTTGATGGGTGTGCCAGTATATTTTTTATACCTAGTTTTTAAGGTGAATGCTATTTGATGAATGTGATGGATCTGAAACTTGTTCCACATAAATAGTATAGGGCACATTTTTTCTTTTTTCTTTTTTCTATTTTCTACTGGGCAGCTGGCAAAATCTCAATGTTCAGCTGTTGCATTGTGTAGGGTAAAGAGGAGATTACCTAACTAACCTTAGGGCTTATTTGAATAATTGACTCTAATGAAATGTAAAAGTGCAATGATTACATATTACAGTGCTTGTCTCATAGCCAATAGCTAATTTGACTATTAATTCTTATGTTTAGATAGGCTTGGTGTGGAAAAGTAAAATGATATACAATACTTTCATATTTATAAAATGTAAAAAATCAATTGAAAAAATATACTGAATCTTGTGTTTAGATAGAAGATCTCTATTACAATGTATCTTAAATTTATAAGGGCTGCAAATTCATCTAGTTGTTTCTTATTACATTTGCATTTAACTATTGAATTGTGCTGAATTATATATTTAAATATTCACTGTAAAATCATAGTGATGGTGCTTTTAAGTTACAGTATTGTCAAAATGTGCTATCCAAATAAGCCCAGTAACACATAAGAAGTTTATTTTTAAGGCTATTTCATTCTTTTCAGGCAGAGAAAAAAATTCCCTGATTCTAGAAAGAGCAGGAAAAATAAAGCAATGGGCTTTAAGTATAAATATGGATTTAATGATTCTTAACATTCGCTATACTCATAAGTATAAAAATCTGTAATTATTAAATATACAGTCAGGTTGGGCCATGTCTCCAAGTTGACCCGGGCTCAAATGGACATCTGAGTCTAGTTGAGTTTCTGAGTTTTTAAACTATGATCAGTTTAATTTGATGCAAATTTTCATGAAATTTGGTACAACCAAACACAATCTAATTTATTTTTTGTGCTCAATAATTTTTAATTTTACATTTCTAAGTTGCTATTGCAGGAGTTGCTATGGAATTTCTCCAGGAGATTGCCAGGAATGTAGGGGCTCAATACGACTACTCTACAAGGCTTAAAGAGAGTCTTGATGTTCTGAAAACCCAAATGCAGGAGTTGAGTAGCCGGCAGACCGATGTGATTATTGCACTGAATACAGCAGAGGTAGCGGATGGAAAGAAGCCGAAGGCAGAGGTGAGTTTATGGCTGGAAAATGTGCAAAAGATTACAAGCGAAGTGGCTAAGATAGAAGAGGATTATGGAGAAGTAGGGACAGATTTCTCACCCCGACGAGTAGCATTGGGAAAGCTTGCCATAAAGAAGATTGAAGAGGTGAAGCTTAAGGAGAAAGGTCAATTTTCAGAAGGGTTACTTGCTGATCTATTACCTGAAAGTGGATGTATGCCCACGACAAAACTGGTGGGTAGAACGACAGCCGAAAGAAATTTGGAACAGATTTGGAAGCCCTTGATGGATGATGAGGTCAAAACTATAGGTGTCTATGGCATGGGGGGTGTAGGCAAGACGACCATCATGACCCACATCTACAAAAAAATACACAGCTCCAGAATATTGGGCACTCCCATTTGGGTGACAGTGTCTAATGATTTTAGTGTTGAGAGACTGCAAAATGCTATTGCACGAGCAATAGAATTGGACCTTTCCAAAGAAGAGGATGAAATGAGAAGGTCAATGAAATTGTTTGAGGCTTTGAGGCGTAGGGGGAAGTGTGTTATCATCTTAGATGATATGTGGAAGCATTTTCGATTGGAAAAGGTAGGGATTCCAGAGGGCAACGCATACAAAGTAGTACTGACTACTCGATCCAAAAATGTGTGCCGAGGCATGAATTGCCAAAAAAAGTTTGAAGTGCAGGTTCTTTCAAGAGAAGAAGCATGGGAATTGTTCAAAGAAAGGCTTGGGGCTGATGTGTTGCTTTCTCCGGAAGTAGAACAGATTGCGAAGCTTGTGACTGAAGAATGTGGTGGCTTGCCGCTTGGAATCATCACAGTAGCAAGTGCAATGAGAGAAAAGGATGATGTTAGAGAATGGAGAAATGCATTAGAGGAGTTAAAATGCTCAACGATGGAGATTGAAGGCATGGATGATGAAGTTTTTCCAATTTTGAAATTTAGCTATGATCGATTAAAATCTGAGAGGATTCGATCTTGCTTCTTGTATTGTGCTTTGTTTCCAGAGGACTTTGAATTCTCTGATGAAGAGCTGATAAAGTACTGGATAGCAGAGCGATTGATAGATGATATGGGAGACTGGGAAAAGGAAGTCGACAAAGGCCAGACAATATTGAATGGACTGATAGATGTATGTATGTTGGTAAGGAGGCATGGAGTTCCTGTAGGAATGCATGATTTAATCAGAGATCTGGCCATCGGAATTACAAGGAAGAGCGGTCAGTTTGTGGTGAAAGCTGGGAAGGGGATAAGGGGATCAATTGGTGGAGAAGAATTTACTGAAGAGGTGGAAAAAATCTCACTAATGAGAAATGAAATTGAAATGCTTTCAGGGGAACCCAACTGCCCAAAACTCTCCACATTGTTGTTGCGAGAGAATCCTCTCAGAGGCAACATTTGTCATGAGTTCTTCAATAGCATGAACAGCCTCAGAGTTCTCGACCTCTCCAACACTGGTATTGAGTATGCGCCAGAATCAGTTTCCAACTTGGAGAACCTGTGTATGCTCTTACTAAATAATTGTGAGAGGTTGAGGGAGGTACCGTCCTTAGCAAAGCTGAAGCGTCTAAGGCTTTTGGACCTCTCTTACACTGGCATCAAAGAAGTGCCAAGTGGGATGGAATGTTTGGTTAATCTCCAAGTGCTTTCTGTTTCATCTGCTAACCAGAAAAATGGGATAAATGCTGTTGGTTGCAATTCCTTAGTGCTTCCTGATAGTATTGTCAAGTTGACTATGGTCGGATTCGAGGTGTCAAGCTATTCCTGCCTGTTTCGCTTACGGACATGTTACATCTCGTACTGTGAAATGAAGTGGTTGTTGCCGATAGGAGACAACAGCACCATAACGCCTTTTCTGTCAATACAGTCTCTGCGTCTATTCCAGCTACCGAATTTTAGGGGTCTGTGTGAGGGAGTCTTGCCACCTGGCTCATTTACAGGCCTCAAATCCCTGTTCGTCAACAACTGCCGAGTATTGGAGAATGTCATGTCAATTGAATTGTTTCAGCACCTCCAATGCCTCGAATTCATCACAATTGTAGAATGCAGGGAGATGGAGGAGGTGATAAAAAGAGGAGAAGAAGGTATGGTTGAAGAAGAAGGTGATAACAACAAAAATAACAATACCTTCATTCGACTCCCTAACTTGAAGGAGTTGTGTTTGAATAATTTAGGGAAATTGAAAAGCGTTTGTAAGCGGGTAATCATTTGCCCTTCCCTAAATCGGATTGTTATAGATGGTTGTCCTCGGCTGAAGAAGATCCCTCTTTCATCGGGCAACTCAACATCTGCTGTGGGAGGATATATAAAAGGAAGCAAAGAGTGGTGGGATGCATTGGAGTGGGATGATCCCAAAACCAAAACACTCCTTCCTCTTTTTCAAGAAGTAAAAGAAGAAGAAAGAGGAGGACAAGTACGAGGAATGAAAAGAAAAGTAGAAGAAGTAGAAGACGTAGCATCCACTTCACAGCACCAATAAACGAGTTTGGCTTTTCAATTTCTTCTTTTATATTTCATATGTAATGTTTAATGAGAATGGGTTATCTTATTCTTCTTCTTCTTAACTTAACCAAATGTAGAACACGTTTCTGAAACTGCTAAGCATACGGAGCATGTGTGAATGGGGTCGGCCGATCGGTATCCTCCGTAAGACTTGTTTTACTAAGGGATATTTGCATATAGACGCCTAACTTTTAGTTGATTTGTGAGAAAGTGCCTTCTTTTAAAATAGTTAAAGTAAACCGCCTCACTTTTTTAAATACGTGCTAAAACCCGCCTAACGTTACATTTTAAGTGGCTACCGTTGCCGGAAAGCATGTGTTTCCGTTTAAAATGACTTATTTGCCCTTTGTCTCATCAAGTTTTGCAGGCATGCCCTATTGGCAGTTGACGTGAAACGCTGAGAGAAGTCTGTGCGTCGTGAACCTACGTGGGGCCCATCATGATGTTTGTTGATAAAACCCCGTCCATCCGTTTTCAGGGATCATTTTAGGATATAAGACAAAAAAAAAGAGCCAGATGCAAGACTCAAGTGGGCCAAAAACCTGAGGATTGAACATCCACACTTGAAATATTCATGGGGCCATAGAAGTTTTGAATCAGGTTATGAACGGTATGGATGGCATATAAACATTAGTGTGGACTAGGGAGGTTTCAATGGTAGGAATTTCCCTACCCACCTTTTCCTTTAGCGCGGCCCACTTGAGTCTTGGATCCGGCTCAGTTTTGTTCCCATGACCTAAAATGAACTCACAAAATGAATGAACGGGTGGATTTCTCACAACCATCACGGTGACAACACCTAGGTTCCAACGCAGGATTTCTCACAAAATGAATGATGTGTGTCATTCCGAGAATGGCTTATCTTCTTCTTCTTCTTCTTAACTTTACCAAATGTAGAACACGTTTCTGAAACTGTTAAGCATACGGAGCATGTGTGAATGCCTGAATGGGGTCGGCCGATCGGTATCATCTGTAACACTTGTTTTATTTAGGGATTTTTGCATACAGACGCCTAACTTTTACTTGATTTGTGAGAAATTGCCTTCTTTTAAAATATTTAAAGTAAACCTCCTCACTTTTTTAAATACGTGCTAAAACCCACCCAACGTTACTTTAAGGGTGTGTTTGGTGCACAGGAGTAAGGGGTATTAAGTTGGATGGTATTTGCAAAATTGCAATTAATGCACACGTCAGTGGATTGTCCCCTAGCCCATGGGATTAACCACATAACAAAAGTGGCATTTGCAAATCAACCGTGTTGGGAAACTGTTTGCCTGGTGTGGTACTAGGGCTCTCAATGGAGCGGGTCAAATCCGAGATCCGATTCGCTCCGAATCCGTATAATGCAGATTTGGATCTTAAAATAGGTCCGATTAGTTAAATGGACCGGATTTGGATCTTAAAATAGGTCCGATTACTTAAATGGAGCAGATATGGATTCACAGAACATATCCGAGTTTGATCCGAATCCGATTAAGATCTGACTCATTGTCACCTTACCGTAGATGTTATATTCATGCTGGTCATCCGTTTTACAAATTATTTTAGGCCATGTCGGCCATACCATAGTAAATAATAGGATTTGCATCATTTTTCTACTAAATTAAATATATTATATTATATATTTTATATCATATATTTTTTAAGATTTGTAATGGGGTGGATTCGGACCTAGATCCGACCTGAATCCGATGGTTATATGGATTTTGGATCGGAAATGGATCTAACAATTTATAAATGGATTGGATATGGATATCACCCTTTGGATCCGAGTCGGATCCGAATCCGATCCGAATCCGTCTAAAGATATACGGACTTGGAGCCAGATCCAACTGGATCCGATCCAGATCCGACCCATTGAGAGCCCTATGTGGTACCGTGATGTGTGTTGACTTCACCAAGTTTTGTGGGCCACACCATGATGTATGTGTTATATCCACACCGTCCATCTATTTTACAATATCATTTTAGGTCATGATATAAAAAATTAGGTAGATCTGAATCTCAAGTGGATCACACCATAGAAAGCAGTGCGGCTTGAACGTCTACCATTGAAAACATTTTGAGGGCTACAAAAGTTTTGGATCATTTTAATATTTGTTTTCTACATTCATCCAAGTCTTTGTGACCTTATGAATAGATTGGATGACAAACAAAAATCATGGTGGGCCCTAGGGAGGTTTCAACGATGGAAATTAATATACCCATTGCCTTCTATGGTGTGGTTTGTTTAACCTTTTGATATGCCTCATTTTTGGATCATGCTCTAAAGTGATCTTGCCA
>PVNU02001907.1:0-38789 GCA_003013855.2 Liriodendron chinense
GATTGCTGCCCGCTTCACAAGTTTTTGGGTCCAAAGACCTTAAACTACGTCAGGATCAAAATCCCGAGGGATTTTTAATAAAAAAACTAGCATCGATCCCAGCCGTTCGATCCAAGATCTGATGACCTGGATCATTTCGAAAAAAAATGTGTATTTCCAACATCGCTTGTATAAAGTTTTGGTCCGAAGACCTTAAACTACGTCAGGATCAACATCCCGAGAGACTTTTTAATAAAAACCGTCATTCGATCTTAACCGATCAAGGGGTCAGATAGACCGGAACATTTCGAAAAATCACAAAAAATGCGTTTTCAACATGTATAAGTTTTGGGTCCGAAGACCTTAACTACATCGAGATCAACATCCCGAGAGACTTTTTAATAAAAACCGTCATTCGATCTCAACCGATCAAGGGTCAGATAGACCGGATCTTTTCAAAAATCACAAAAAATGTGTTTTTCAGCATGTACAAAGTTTTGGTCCGACGACCTTAAACTACGTCAGGACCAAGATCCCAAGAGATTTCCAATAAAAACAGTGTTAATCTTGATCGCTCAAATTGGGATCTAATAGCCTGGAACATTTTGAAAAATCACAAAAAGAATGTATTTTCAGCCTGTACATATTTTGGTCCGAAGACCTTAAACTGCACTAGGATTAATTTCTCGGGGTACCTTTTCCTGCTTTCAACCAAAAACCGGCATCGCCTCGACCGCTGGATCAAGGTTCGATAACCCGAATCATTTCAAAATACCAAAAAGATTTTAAGCTTTCCATAAAAAACAATATCAATCTTGATCACTCGAGTTAAAATCTGAAACTTTCCAAAAAAAAAAAAAAATTCACCAGCAATTTTTAACTGCGCAAATTCATCCCCAGCGGTCCCGAAGACCTAAAACTACACTGGGATTAACTTCTCGGGGGCTTTCTTTCACAACCTGTTTCGGACATGGCTGACACTTGATCGTACGGGTGTCCGAAATCTTCTAAACAGGTAAAGACTGAGGCGGGAAGAACCCTGCAATCTTGTTCGTTTTGAACGCACCGTGATAGACAACCTTGATTTGGAAGTCGCTGTTGAATCTGATGGATGTTTCCCTGTTCCTAAAAACTCATGAAGGGGATTAAGGCAGTTGGAGGTGAAGCGCACCCTCACGGAATTGTGACCAACGTAAGGCCTCAAACTGGATTGACAAAGGGAAATGTGAGGATGTGGCTCATTTTATAGCCGAAGAAGTCCGTCGATGATACGTGGTCTATGTGCATTGCACATGAGAAGTAGGCAACTTTGTGGGTGTGTTGACTGAAAACCCTCAAAATCTCCTCATCCGAAGATGTAAAACGGGCACTTAACTGTGTGAGACACTCGTCTGCTCGCTGACGTAAAATGGATCGGGTGCCTTACCAGCAGTTAGAAGCTGGAATGGATGAAAAGTTCCATACCTTTCCTTGCATTTCAGGAAAATCAGAAAATACCAAAACATTTGCAAAATCATCTTTCAAAAATCACAAAAATATTTCTCTTGCTTTCAAACAAAATACTTTCAAAAACACAAAATGTTTTCCTTTGTTTTCAATAACCGATCTCCATCCTGACTACTCAGGAAAGATTCAGACTAAATAGTTGGAAAAATCACAAAATTGTCACTATCCCCAGCACTGCACTTGTCTCGAACTCCGCTCACTTCGCAGTTTTGGAATGACGGATCCGATCGCCCGCAAATTGGAATCATGACCAAACTGGGGACCAGCACCGTCTCTATCACATCCATTCATAGAGAACATCTTGAAGTCTGACGACATCCTTCGTCCACTCCCATTAGCAAAGAAACAACAGCTTGGGATGATGGACCTGATCGACCACGGGTCGGATCTTGACCAACCCGCTGACTAAACAACCGGATTAAAAAAAATCCACAGGGGTGCACAACCCTGGAAACAATAAGCTCAAAGTTCTCGCATCCCTAGCAAAAGCGAAATCATCTAGCAGAAGGAGAATGAGCCAAACCATGCATCCATCACCAAATATGCATCTCCATGTTGCCCCATGCATCGCATCAATTATCAGTTTACCTACTTTTAAAATAAAAGTTGGTTAGCCAAAGACCCCACAAGCATCCCTAGTGGAGGCGAGTGCAAGCCAGATTCCTTTCAAAAAGATAAAAAAAATAATTTCCTATTTGCAAATAAAAAACCCCACCGAGTAGCACTCCCCAGAGTGGTATCTTTTCAAAATTCAAAAATAGTTTTCCCAGTAGAAGCGTTCGACCTCCAAAACAACCGAGAGATCTTCCATATCTCTGGGTAGGAGTCAACGCAAAAACAAATAAGATCCGATGTCCTCGCGGTTTCCCCGGAGACCATCGGATCCAATGCACTCAAGGACGGTCGAACTGAACTCCAGTGTCAGTGTGGTCGTACCACATGCCAAGATACGAAAAGATGAAAGCCAAAAGGCTCAGTCAAAGAAACCATTTGAACAGGTGGAAACGATGAATTGTAACCTAAGTATCGAAATCAACAGGTTGGGTGGAAAGAGTTCACCCGCACATACCTTGGCGTGGATGCCTGAAGTACCTTGACTGATTCCAAGTCGGCGTAGTAGACTCTCGTAAGACTACATGACGCAGGGCACTAACCACTTTGACAGTCAAGCGAAACAAGTACTCTACTCCGGAGTGATCCGGTAAAGCATCACACAATCAATCTAGGGTCAGTAACCTCGTAAGACTATGATGCAAAGGCTCTGCTGTACCTTTCCGATTTAGTACCGATCGGGAATGGAAGGGTTGCGAGTGGGTATCCAGGTTGTAGCGCATGCAGGGACAATCGCAACGTTTTCTCCAAACTCCCGCGGTATGTGTGAGTTATCAATTTCCAAATAATCAACTGACTCAGATACAAAGGAAACAAGGATTCCAGACCACAATCTAGGAAAGAATGAATTGCAAACCAAACATCAAAACCAGCAGATCGGGTGGAAAGAGTTCACCCGCACATACCTAGGCATGGATGCCTGAAGTACCTTGACTGATTCCAAGTCGGCGAGTGGACTCCCGTAAGACTACATGATGCAAGGCAGCTAACCACTTTGACAGTCAAGTGAAACAAGTACTCTGGAGTGATCCGAGAAAACATCACACAATCAGTCTCAGGGTCAGTAACCCGTAGACTATGACGCAGAGGCTCTGCTATACCTTTCCGATGTTAGTACCGATCGGGAATGGAAGGGTTGCGATTGGGTACCTAAGTTGCAGTGCATGCAGGGACAATCGCAAACGTTTTCTCCAAACTCCCGCAGTATGTGCAAGTGATCAATTCCAGACAATCAACTGACGTAGATGCAAAAGCAAGCAAAAAACTTCAGACCATGATCTATGAACAACCAGGTCACAAGTGGGGTGTCCACTCACTTTGGCATTCGGTTGTACGCAACCTCTGCCAAAGAGGGGCATTTGTAGACACCCCACCTTCGGCTACAATGTTAGTAGAGTAGCTGAATGAATGGAGGGACCGTACCCCCCCAAATCCCATGTTTAAACTCAGCCAAACTCACCCTTGTAAGCCCCAATCCATAGCCCATCCCAAGACCCAGTCAGCTCACCCCTAAACATCAGCCTGAAAACCCCACATAAGAAAAACCAATAAAAATCTTTAAAAAGTCAAACTCGGTGAGTCAACCTGCTGAGTCAACCCACTCGAGTCAACTCACCGTGTCAAACCCATCTCCCAAACCCAGTCAACTCACCGAGTTCCAAACCAGCAAGCCTCGTAGCAAGTCCGAACCCCAAACCTAAAAAAATTTGCTTCAAGTTCGGAGGTCGTACACTCCGAACCCGAAGCAAAACGACCATACAGGAGGCCCCCTGGGTGCCGCCCAAACTTATTTACCGGGATCTGCCACTCCCCGCTGCTATAAATAAACCCCCCCCCCCCCCCCCCCCCCCCCCCCTTCTCGTTCAGCAAGCCCTCAAGCCCAAGTGCGATCCATTCGTTCCGAGTTCTTCTCCATCCTTTTAGCCCATTCCTCCACCAAGGAGAGCCCGAGTGAGAAGAGCCTAGCCCTGGTCCAGCCCAGCCTAACCTTGGTCTAAGTCTCCCAAGCCACCCAATTCCTGATCTAGCCACTTGAAGCAGACCCTTGCGACACCTCCGTCCATCTAGCTACTCTTTACCGGCATCATCTCATTCGCATCTAGCATAAGTGCAACATTTACTTTTCTTCCAACCCCCCTGCTTCACTACAAGCACTTTGATTATTCAAATACACAACATGCATCCTACATAAAGCACCTGTCAGTTGGAGCGTATGCTCTGGGCTTGCCTGTGAATGAAAACCTGCCCATCAAAAACTCTTACTGTTCAGACCTACATTCATGCATCAGTCACTACAAGCTCTTTGATTATTCAAACACACAGCATGCATCCCGCATAAAGCACCTATCAATTCGAGCGTATGCTTTGGGCTTGCCTGTTAATGGAAACCCGCCCATCAGAAACTCTTACTGTTCAGACTTGCATTCATGCACCATGTCATCCATGAGAATGTACGAGGATTAAATCAGACTTTCAAGTATTAGTTCGATTCTGTGAAGTAGAGACCGTACTTCAGTACGGGCAGTGTGTGGGGTGCTTAACCTCTTCCCACCCTGTAACCTTGATCCCTTACCTTGAATCTCTAACCGCAGATCAAAAGGAGTCATTTTAGAGGAAGGAATCTTCGGATCCCCTTCTCTAACGTTTCTACGGGGTCTAGCCGACTGTAGATTCGAAGTAACTGGCTAGTGGCGACTCTGGTCTTATACGAACTCATCCAACCAAACAAAGCCCTCGAGAATGAGGCAAGCCAGTGGCACAAACGGCGATTCGCGGGCACGCACCCCTCTTCTTTTTCCGAAAGGAAAGGGAGAACGGTTGGAAGCGCGGAACGGCGAGCGTCCACAGCCACATACTTTATCTTGATCACTTTAGGGCCTTTAATAGCCCTGATTGGCTCGGATCTTGTCCAACTTCTCCTGATCACCTGAAGACGGAAAATTCACCTAATGAGGGATAATTAACCGAAAAAAACAAAGATAATGCCCTTAACAACTAGGGTTAATTATACAATATTAGGCACTTATCATAGGTGCCTCCACAATCAATGAGGATGAGTTAAAATCAGTGGAATGATGATTTTCAAGCACCAGCACAATGTCTAACAAACTATCCAACTCCTTAATCATCTTATCATCAACATCATAGGAGTGGGCCAAGTATTCCTCTAGAAAATTGAGATAGTTGGATGAAGGATGTCACGCCCCAACCCGGGGGACGAGCTCTCTAAATTTTCGATCGTCGACCTTGGTGCCAATAGCCTCCGTAGTACCCCATTCTCGACTCCTAGCTCTCATATGCTAGGTTATAATCCTGAGATCCCACCTAGAGGATTTTCAGGGTAATTATTTTTTTGTAAGGGAGCATAACCAAAACCACAAAACATCATCACATGTCCACTATATAGTTGTTGAGTACAATGCTGGAAAGGGGAAATACAAAAATGTAGCAAAAGTCCAAAAATCAGGCACATGAACTGAGCTCAACGTGCTGATATGCCCTAGCACCTGTAGCGTAAACAAACGCACATAAGCCTCCTACGAAGCTCAGTAGAGTGTGTGTGTGTGTGCGTGTGTGATGCATATGACAAGTATACAGATATCGGAGTAAGCGAAGTGATAGAGGGATAAGTTACCAAGTTCATGAATTCTATCACCCATCCAAGGCTATGCAATGCAAGGGCCGACATGGTCGAGTGTTATATGCTAGAGACGCAACGCAAGCATACCAATCCTCAACTAATCCGCAATATCAAAATGGTTCTCATATGGGACATCGTCGGGGTCTAGTACACTCTGACACTGGCTGCCGCACATCGCGTGTATAACTAAGTGAGTAGAAAAGACCTCACTATCTGCCTCGTCAATGGTATGCCAATGCCCACCCGGCTGGCCGATAGCGAACCCATTTCACGAGTTAGTCAGACTCAACCTAGCTTATAACCCACTGCACCCGGGCGGATAAGGTCACACCCCTTTCTAACCGACCTTGACACAGTGGGAGACACGGCCTACTGATATTTGGCAATTGGGTGCTCATGTTATCCACTCGGTCTCGACGTTGGAGCATCCTACTGGTACCACAGGGTTTAGGGACTTTCACTCAAGGACATCCATAATGCCCACGTGCTAGAACATGTTTCTAGTGTCCATTACTGCCAACCATGATGTGACTATGATGGTCACCACCCCGATGCTGCTAGGGTGTGAAGGCGATCATGACATACATAATGCGAGATGCATGAGTTATACAATCTAAGTCATGCACCAAACCTACGCATACAGCACAATCATGTGGGGCGACCTTGTCTTGCACGGGTCCCCTAAGTATAACAAGCCAAAATGACATATGCTATGATTAATCTTGATCCATAACAGGCATACAAATGATGCGTATGGGCATATGAATGAGCATGGTATTCATTATACTAAGCTTATTATCAATGTGACCTATCAAGCTAAGTATACTAGCATGTTATCAAACATATAATGTGATGTTAGCCTTAAATGACCAAATATATGTAGAGAGTGGGACCCAGACTGTGGGCCCCATTGGAAATGTAAAGGTCTTCGTGGCATAGCCCACTTGAGACTACATCGGCCCCATACTTGGGCTTGCACATACAAATGGGCTAACGAAATAGGTGTATGGCATGGATAAAACATATATATTAAAGGGGGGACCATGGCGGGCCCCACCTACTAATTGGATAACAAATACACATTATTGTAGGTCTTAAGAAGTTTCGGTGGTAGGTATTCAATCACCACCATTTTCTAAGTAAGGCCCACTCAAAATTGGGCCCCACGCGCCAGTCAAGACGGGTGGCATAATACACAATACATCCATCAAGGTGGAACCCAAAGATGGGCCCCCACACCCTTGGTTGGTGGGAAAATAGGCATTACAGTGGCCCCAAGAAAAGTTTCGATCGTGGGCATCAACAACCATATTTCCTGCGGTGTGGATCAGACAGATACCTTATGTGGGACCCACAGGGTGGCCACCAGAAAGACAGCATGCGCACACACGCTGCCTACAATGTGTACCCACATGGGTCATCAAAGCTTTGGATAAAGCTGATATTTGTGTTATCCCTTCACCTAGACCTGTGCCATAGGTCTGGGTGGCATACAAACATCATGTGGGCCTTAGGAAGACTTCAAAGGTGGATATCATTGTTCCCATTGTTTCTAGTTGGTGTGGCCCACATGAGATTTTTATTTGACTCATTTGTGGGCCCATGCCCTGAAATGATAGGGCAAAATGTGTGGGCGGCTTGGATAAGACACATACATCAGTGTGGGTCCCACAAGGCAGGCCACTACTGGGCAGCGTGTCCAGGCCATGCCTCTAGCCCTCAGGAAGTTCTAGACCGAGCTAATATTTATGTTTTCTCTTCACGTAGGTTTGTGTGACATTAACAACCAATTAGATGGTAAATAAACCTCAACGGTGGGCCAGGAAAGATTTCAACAGTGGACGTCATTGTCCCCAATGTGTCCTATGGTGCGGCCCACTTAAGATCTAAATTTGCCTCAGATCTGGGCCCATGGCCAAAGTGATCTAAAAACAGGATGGGCGGTGTGGATGATACATAACATCATGGTGGGTCCCACGAGTGGGCCACCTTGTGAAGCCCCAAGGAGTTTAGCGTCCACGGACGCTAGTCCACTCTTAGCATCTCTGACGTTGTGAGTCACGCTGCCTTCTTTTTTTTTCATCAAGTGGGACCCACATGAGGACGATCCACTCTGTCTATTAGGTTTCCCAGCTCATGGGGGACCCAATGAGTCCTATATTGGGCATGTTACATGGTCTACAAACATCAAGGTGGGCTAAGGAAGGTTTAACAATAGACGACATTATCTTCACTGTTGCATGTGGTGCGGTCCGCTTAAGATGTAGACCTTCATAATTGAGCTCTGGCCCTAAGATGATCCGGGAAAATAGATGGATGGAGTGGATGAAACCTATACATCATGATGGGTCCGACGAATAGGACCCCTGGTCACACCCAGAAAGGGGCCGACGCCCCAACCTAGCTGGATAGCAGCGTCTAGAGGCACAGCGGCCTCTCTGTCCCTCTCACTCTTTTTTCTTCTTTTTAATTAATTAATTATAATTATTTTTTCTTTCTTGGGGCCCACAGGTGTGGTTGGTCCAATCCATCCATCCATCTAGTTGACCATCTCACAAAGGGCCTAAAAGCTTTGGATCAAGCTGATCTTTGTAATTTTCTTCATCCAGATCTTTGTGATCTAATGAACAAGTTGAATGGTAGATAAGAAAGAGAAGAAAAGAGAAAAATTCGGGATGGACTCCTACCACTATGGGGTCCATCATACATTTGATGCATAAATAAGATGGGTCCCCATCTTTGTGGGCCCACTAAAATGAAAAGAAACAATGGAAAGAGAATTTTCATCCTCTCTTGTACTCACTTGAAGAATGAACGATTGGATCGGATCGGGTCGTCGATCGGACGGTTTGGATGATCTCCTCTTCACTCCTAACTCCTCTAACTCTCCCAACCCCCTAAGCTCTCTCTTAATCTCTCTTAAACTCTCTAATCACCTTCCTAATCTCTCATTCTTTCTTCTTAATCCTCTCTCTCTCTCTCTCTCTCTCTCTCTCTCTTTCTCTCTCTTTTCTCTCTCTTTTTTTTTTTGCAAATGGGAATGAGAAAGCCCCATACGTATGGCCCTTTGTATGGGCAGAGATTTTGGGGATAGAGGAGGGATTAAAAAGGGAGAGAGGGGTAGATAGGGAAGGAAAAAGTAAGGGGAATGATGGGTAATAGCTACAGGGTTATGGTAGGTGTTGACTTTAGGGGTTTTCTTGCATGTGAAATGGAAAAAAAAATAGGGGTAAAATGGAGAGTTGTAGATTTAGGTAGTACTTTAATATGGGCATTTTAGGGTTTTGGCATGAGAGGTGATGGATTCATAGAAAAAGGTGATGGGAGTAGGTGGAGGATTGATTGAATGATAGATAGAGTGATTGATTGATTGATTAGACTTTCTAAAAATTTGTACAAGTGGGGCCTGTACCACACGTGCATTGCGTGACCCACCTCAGATTGTGCAAATGATTGTAACTTTCACACAGGGTATCGCAATCGGGCGTGCCGCACGGCATTGGAATCGCAGTGCATACGCGGTCACCATGTATAAGTCTTGGGTTGATGCGATACTAAAATAGGGCGTCCGATCAGAACTCTCTAATTCAGTCGGTTCGGGATGTACTAGCATCGGAAACTAAGCGTATGGAGGGAAATCAGGGTACGGGTCTTACAAAGGGTCCTTATCCTTCCTTAATGATTGAAGAAATTCTGTTTCGATGGCAAGGAATCCTCCTCTGTAGAGAGGAGGTCTTCTAAGAAAGTTTAGAGGTAAGCACATCATCTAAAATTGCTTGTTCTTTTAAAATTTCAGATTGTGCCACCCCTTCATCCAAAAAAACAGAATTTTCAACCCAAGGGGGGTCTTCCATAATAAGATTGGACATGTTTAGTTGGTGGAAAGAGTAAAAAATATCAACTTCGGCTAACTCTCTAGTATGTATATCCTCTAGAGACTCATAATCATTATGCCCTTGGGAAAAAGAAACCATAGGTTCATAAGCATCCACCAAACCCTCATTATAGGTAACCCCACTATCGCTTTCAGATTTTATGGATTCCTTAGGTTCGTTCAACCGTCATTGAAATCTCTTTATCATTAAGTTCAAAACATCTAAAAAAGATAGTAGACTCACCATAATTGATGATGACATTGGGATCATCCTGATCAATCACCTATAAAAGATTATTCATTTTATCCAAAGGTGGGACTTGGATAGCCCCATCCTCCTCATTAGAAGAGATTGATTTGATGTCCCCAAATTCGAGCTTAATATCTTCACAAGATGGTGAGTAGGCTTGATTTGATTGCTTGTATTCGCATTATTTCTCTAAGTCCTCAAGGATTTGTATATATATATATATATATATATATATATATATATATATATATATATATATATATATATATATATATATATATATATATATCATCATAAAAAGAAGATGTTTTAGGGTGATTGTTGATAACCATGGTTGGCTCTTCCTTTAAATAAGGAGAATGTGGCTTCCCCAATTAAGACTATATGCATTGTAAGATGAAGAGTTATGTGAAGGTTGATAATCATATCCATATAAGTGATCACGCATTGTCTTAACCATTGGCCACTATTCACCTGTTCCTTTTGATGTTGCACACCTCCTACCATAACCGGTGGAACACTTATGTTATTTTCAATCCGGTAATCACGTAATATTTTCCCCGGCTGATCATTATTCAATTTTGCTTCATTCCAGTACTCCCCCATTGTCTTATGCCGTGTCTCAACATGTGTATTGCTTTTGTTAATGTAATCATGCATCGTCTTACGTTGGGGGGTAGTAGAGGTTGTGTGAATCTCAGAAAAACACTCATGCTTGGAGGGATCTCGATCACAATAAGTTTGGATCCCATGTTCCAGCTTTTCATCTTCCAAAAGGTATGTATAAGCACTACCCATCCAATTAGCCATGATGAAATTCTAGGGAATTGAAAACTACCCTAATCTAGAAAAAGAAGGGAGATGGAGAGATCTTACCCAATAGAGTGAGATCTATGTCGGCAACAACTAGTCCTGCAAAATAAAAATAAAACATTGTTAGTAATCTAGAAAAAAAATCAAACAATCTACTTGTAGAAAAACTGAAAATCCTACCTAACTATACTCTATAGTTACTAGGACAATTAGAACTATTTAATCTCTTCCTTGGCAACGGCGCCAAAAACTTGTTCACTCACCTCAAGTACAAGGCTTACAATGTAGTAATAACTTGGTAAGACCGAGGTCAATCTACGAGGAAGAGGTAAACGAATTCGAACTACTCTAATAACTTGAATATAAAGGTTAGAAAATCCGTTTTAAACATACAAAAGGGAAAATATGAGATTTGGGAAGAACTAGAGCATTAAGGATCCACTTGTAGTAGTTCAATACCAATCAATTCATCCAAGAACAACACAATTAGAATCAAAGTCCTAGCACTCATCTAATTGGAGGATCTAACATTCAAGCACAAACAGTCCCACTTAAATCTGAAAATCAGATTTCTAGTTCTAATGAAGCACATAGAACTTGAACTTGTAGCCTTCGAAGTAACAGACATGCCAAGAGACTATGACATACTCCAGGGTTACTACAATTCAAATCCAAACAAACCCATCATGACAATCTCAGAGAATTGCAAGGACTCATGTTCGGAGTACACAAACTCTCATAATTCTTCCAAAAATCCAACTTTATTCAAATTAGAAGTTCAAAATCCAAAATTAAGAAAATGGTACTTGCATAAATGAATTAAAGCATTGAAACTAACTACAAACTTCACCTCTAGCTCTAGCTAAAAGGTTAACTAAGAAAAAGCATATTAAAACTAGAACTAAAAATAGAGGAAGAAGAAAACTAGTTGTAGGAAGCTAGGTCTTAATCTCTTTACTCCCCACATTGGTAGATGCCTTAGGAAGAGAGTGGATGTGTCCTTTTATAAATTAGATCCACCACCGACTTGGAAGATTCAAGAAAACATGGAGTCCTTCCGTAATTTGGAAACTCAAAATTTAGAAATTGAAAATCGGGGGTTTTTTAACACTATAGACCTGTCTGACAATCGGTCTTTACAACACAAAAATAGTTCAACAAGCTCTTTTTTTTTTTTTTTACTCCTGAAGACCTGTCTAGAGATCGGTTTAGCAACAGTTCTAGGGACAAGTCTAGCAACAGGTCTATGAGAGTTTTTTCATATTTTCTTCGTTTTCTCTTGTCTTTCTTTCTCGCTTCTTTCCTTCACCTCTTAATACTTGTTCTATTGATCTTCAATGCATATAAAGTGACTCTTTTAAGCATGAATTGGTGAAGTCTCTCTCTCATTCATACAATCACAAAAACATGTATTAGATAGGCCTTTAAACATAAAAATCATGCATAATGTGGATGAATTGGGGTTAGAATTTGTGTCATTCGAGGCTCAACACTCTTCTCATACATGTGGTGTGTGTTTCTTTTAGCTTTTCATGATGAAGAACACCCATGTATACTGTCGAGCAAGACTATGGATGGTCCTAATGAACAAGTTGTTACAATTCATGATGATCATGCTCCAATCCGATTATGTATTACATCTGATTAGATTAAATTAGAGTAACTTAGGTAGGTTAGGTTTTATTTTGTTGCATTAGGTTTACTTTTGCTTAGGATTGAATAAGTCTCCTAGTCTGATGGAGACATTGAAAGAAGTTGGTCTTGAATAACTTGCACTCTCAAGTATTCTTATCCTCAGTTTCCATTATTTTTGTCATTGCTCTCATGTCATCGCATATTGCATATCTTGTTACATTGAGGACAATGTAAGATTTGGTTGGGGGTGGGATTCCTAGATGAATCTTCTAGTGTTTGTAACATTTCGAGCAATCATGTAGAAATTTTTTAATTTTTTTAAAATTTTAAAACTCTCTTGAAAAATTTATTTCTATACACTTGAGATGATATGAGTATAAAAGGAAGAGAGATGAAGTGATTTGATTTTGAAATCCTTTAATTATCTTAGATATATTGGTTTTCTATATGAATTCCCCTATTGATTTCATTGATACAAATTTTGAACACTTTGAGTCTAGTTCACATTACACGATTTTCATGATTGAAGGGGTTATTAGACTTGTAGATTGGTTTGACTAAGATTTAGAGTGTTGAGGAACCAAGTCGGGGAACTTTGTCTATCACGTTCAGATCAGAAAAGAAAAGAATGGAAGATATGAATTTCTAAATATCTTATCTCATGGTTGATAATAAAAGAAAGGTAGAAGAAAAAAAAAAGGTTTTATTGAAAAATTTATTGAATTCTGAAAGAGGCTACCTATTCCCAACTAAGCGAAGGTCCACCTGTAACCTAAGCTGGAAATGGTAAGTAGTGTGAAAGCCGTCGAAGGAACGGTAAGGCAAATTCTTGTCAGAGGCTTGTTGTTGATCTGTACACTCTTAGATATTTAGTTTAGTCGATTTATGAAGAAGGTAACCGTGAAAATTCATGAAATGAGCATTCACTATGCACATTAGACCGCATTTGTTCGAACTCTTTTATTTATCAATCAATTGGTGCAAATTCTATGTGGAATACTTATTATTTCTAGGTAGTTTAAGATTTCAATCTTTATCACTGATTGTCTCTGAAGTCTATACTTAGATTCTTTGGAGTTTATAGAAGAATAGTTTCTAAGAGAGAGAGAGAGAGAGAGAGAGAGAGAGAGAGAGAGTTGAGTTTTGGGAAATTATTTTGTTTCAAGCATGTTTTTCTCGAGAATAACAAAATGATGGTTGTGGAGTGTGTTGAGCTTAGAATATTGCATACTTATCACCAATTTCATGCTATATTTATATAAAATGATATGATTAATGAACTAACTCAAGTGTGTTTTTATGTATGTAGGAGATTGTGAGAAATTAAGCTAAGTTTGATGATTTAGAGCTTCAAAAGAACAAGTTCTAACAACCAAGAGAGGTGAGAAACCAAGTATTAAAGATCCGAAGCTTAGAAGATAAAATTTGAAAGTTCCAAATTTTGAGATTGATTGCTAGCAGGTTTGCGATTGATCGCTAGCCATTTAAGATTGATCTACAGAATTTTGAGATTAATCTCAAATACCTAGAAGTGCTACTAGACAAAAGTACGGGTTGTCGATTGATCGCCCGACCACTTGTGATTGATCACTCACCCACAGAATTGCTGAAATTGTTGCTGGACAGAAAAGCGGACTTGCGATTGATTGCCCAACCACTTGCGATCAATTGCCCAAGCCATAAAATTCCAGATTTTTTAAGATTTATTGTTAGAACTCTCTGGACACTTTTTGGACCTAGTGATTAATCGCTCGACCACTTGCGATTGATCGCCTGACAGCCCAGATGCCCAAATTTCTGTTTTTACAGTTGATCCAGAACAACCAATTGATCGCCTGGATCAACTGATCAATCGACCAACATGCAGAAACTGCAATTTCTATTTTAGGCTTCCAATTTTCTCTGTGCACTGCATAAGTGTTGCGTAAATTTGGAAGATTCTTCGTCGGTAAAGCCTCAAAGCTATAAAAGGACACATCCACTTCATTCTTAAGGCATCCTAGAAGAGTTCTATAACATTGTGAGGTGGAGAAAGACATATTCAGAGTTCTACAACTCCTTCTACTTAGAATCTCTCTAGCCATTTAAGATTGATCTATAAAATTTTGAGATTGATCTCAAATACCCAGAAGTGCTGCTGGACAAAAGTGCGGGTTGTCGATTGATCGCCTGACCACTTGCGATTGACCGATCACTCACAGAATTGCTGAAATTGTTGCTGGACAGAAAAATGGACTTGCGTTGATCACCCTAACCACTTGGAAGAGCCAAAATCTGAAAATTTGATTGATAAGCACCAATCACTGATTTGGACAATTTTGCTATGCAGGAATTTGATGGGTTGGTGCTTGATTTGCCTTAGAAGAGGCTAATTTTTGAAAGTGTAGCGGTTGAGGATATATTCCAACCTACATAAGTGACTGAGAAGGTTGAAGTTTCCGACACTCTAGAAGAGTGTTTGGCATATTTTGAAGATTGGGATGATCCAATGATCCATGACATTGTTAATGCCTTAAGAGAAACTTCACCGGTGCCTAAAAAGACTCCTTCCATAGAGTGTAACACTGATTTATCAATTGTGAAAGCACCAGTAGAATCTGATTATGTGGAGACCATACCAACTTGTGAAGAAGAAATCCAAGTCTCCACATCTCTTTGGTTCATTCAAACCGAAGTGCACCATCTCTGGGATGATCCTTACTCAATTAATTTCTTCCCAAACAAGTAGGAAAGGAGATTCATATTTGATGATCTCAAACTGAAGAAATTCTCGTTTCCTAACACATAGGGTGATAACTTTGAGAAACCCGCTGAAAATTTTTAGTAAGATTTTCAATGGATTAGAATGACAAAAATCACCCATGCACATTATGAAGCGAGATGGTGGATGATATTATTGAAAAATCTTTTACTCCACCTAATAATCCTACTAGATTCCATTCCTTTGGATGATTATGTGCATTAAGATTGACCTCCTAGTCTGATAGAGGTATAGAGTAGTTTTTATTATTTTGATTTGTTTTGTTGTTTAAAGTTGTAGACTTCCATATTTGACTCTCTCAGGTACTCTCGTTCTCACTCTCCTTTATTTATATCATTGCTCTCATGACATTGCATATTGCATAACTTTTTACATTTAGGACAATGTAGTATTTTGGTTGGGGGTGAGATTCCTAGATGAATCTAGCGTTTTGTGACATTTCGAGCAATTTTTGTATGAAAATTTTTCGATTTTCTGAAAATTGAAAAGTCTTTTGGAAAACTTTGTTTCTATGCACTTAGGATGTTACGAGCATGAGAGAAAGAGAGATGAAGTGATTGATTTTGAAATTCTTGAATTACTTATAATATAATAGTTTTTTATATGAATTCCCTTGTTTATATGATCGATAGAAAATTTTAAACACTTTTGAATCTAGTTTACATTACACGATTCTCATGATTGAAAGGTTTATGTAGATTTCTAGATCGATTAGATCAAGATTTAAAGTGTTGAGGAACCAAGCCAGGGAACTTTGTTCATCCTTATTCAAGAGAAAATAAGAAAAGAATGAAAGATATGGATTTCTAAAAATCCCATATTATGTTTATAGTGAAAAGAAAGAAAAGTTATTCTTTGAATATATGTTGAATATATGTTGAAGAAAGAAAAGTAAGCAAGAACACTTCGGCTTCCAAGCCTAAGTGGGTCCAATCACCACACTAATAAGTTGTTTAAGCAATAAGCAAACTAGTCTAAGCATGCATAGATAATCAAATCATTAAATAAATCAAGCTTCTAATCTATGCATGTAACACCCAAGATTTCGGCTCCCGTGTACAAACGACGGCTGAATTCCCAAGGTTATTTGGAATGTGTGAGGGTTATTCCCCTTACATAATTTTCACACAAACATGCACATTTCATACTATTTGAAAAACTATGAGCAAGACAGTGGAACCAAACTTATATATTATTTCCTTAACTAAACTAAATCATCAAACCATGTAACCGTCATTCAATCAATTACCATGTTCATAACTACGTCTTCCCATTGGGACTTATTACAATTCAAATACTTAATAAATGCTAGAACTATAAATGACTATGCGGACTCGTCTTCCACCATCTGCTCCCACGAGCCATCATAATCGTCTCCTTAAGGCTCGGGCTCCTGAGGATCGTTACCTACATGTTCTAAATTATTTTCCACAAAAACACCGTCAAAAGTAGCATAGTGAAGAACTATTTTAAGGTTAAAATAATAATCGTATAAAAAATCATAACAAAACATTCATTACTCTTACTTAATGCAATGCATGATAATGCATGACCCAGTGTAGGAATCCGTAGACATGCCACTAGGGGTTTTGGGACACGCAAGCCCATAATTTTGCCTGACCACGTGAGAAACGGGACGCTCATAGCCCAAATCTACACGTGACAGTGTATGGGAGAAGTCGGACGCTCTAGCCTATTCTCAATTCCATACATCCACATGGAGCCACGTGCATGCATGAGTTCACCATTCTTTATTATTATTACCAATTTACACCAAGCCACTTAACGTCTAACCAACCTTTGGTACCACCACATCCTTCCTTATGGTTCATTACTCATCAAAACAGTAGTAATTAACGCATCACATCCCAGGATGGCGGCCCGTACTACTAAGGTTCATAACAACTATGCTCAACTATAGTCTTATGGAGATCCTTAACAACTTGAGGAATAATAATAACAGTAAATATAATAATAATAATAATAGTAATAAATGGATTTAACAACCACTTAATCGGGCGATCTTGATACCACCACCACAGATCAAGGTGTCCACTTAACCGGACAAGCTAAAAGCACTATCTCAGGTTAGGGCAACCTCTTAACCGGGTGCTCCGATATTCATCATCACAGATCAGGGTCCATCCACATATATAAAAGGAATATAACATAATAAGAATCTCCATTAGACAAGCACAACTATTCTTTATACAATATAGAAGGAAAGGTAGTCCCTTTAACGATGGTTACATAAATCTCATATGTGCAACAAACATTCTATTCCTTACTGATTCTCTGAGTCCAATGAATGTCTTCATCACCATGAGATGAAAAAAGTATCTAAAACATTCATATATAGCTAATTAAGGAGAGAACAAAGAAACACATGTAAACAAAAGCACATAAGAATCATCAACTTTCAAAACATGAGATTATCAACCTAATCTTAAAGGAGTTCTCACCGTATGATCTTCGACTTCTTAGAGATATAAGATAATGAAATAATAGCAAGATAATACTCCTTCTCTCTCTCTCTCTCTCTCTCTCTCTCTCTCTCTCTCTTTCGCTCTCTCTCTCTCTCTCAAACTCGTGGGTTGGGGTCACCTCTGGTTAAGAGAGGCCCTATATATAGAGGTAGGGTCGGAATTAGAGTTTTAGGGAAGCTATACCATCTTCGGATGAACGGTTGCGGTTTAAAGTAGAAATATATCATCTTTCGAGCCGTTTTGGAAAGTGTACACAACATTGTTTGAGGAGAGATTCCACATGTTTGTTAAGTAAAGTATGGGCTACAAAATGGTCATGACGGATTTTAGAATGAGGCCCACTAAGTGATGAACAGTCCACGAGAAGAAAATAGGAAATAATGAGTTTAGAATTAGAAACTTTTGAACGAGCGATTTATCTGACAATCGGACACCTAGGGTGGGTTTAGATGGGTCCAATGAGGCAGGTAGGGTCCACAAACTGAGGGTCTACAGCCGTTTGATAGGGTTTTAAAGCAAGAGGATATTCTAGAGAATTCCTACACAAGGTAGGAGAGACTTCCGTTTTTAGGTGATTCTTGGCGTTGATTAGATAGAAAGGAACCTTAAGATCATTTAGAAACTTTCCTAAGTTCTCATGCGAAGAGGTTTCCCGGATTTGAAGATCCAAGTTTCCAACGATTGGAAGGGAAGAGGAGATGGGTTGGATTCACGATGGAATGAGATGAAATTTGGTAGGAGGGGGTTTTGGAGGGTAAGGAAGAGGATGGACGGTTCAGATCTTCAAAACAACCTCCCCAAAAAGGACAGCTTGGATGGCCAGCAGCGGCAGCGGACATACAGCTTATGCACTGTATAAAGACTCCGCCGGCCTGACGCGGGTCGGTCACGGGCCGATCGGCCCGGTCAGTGGGTTTGGCCATAGTGGGTCCCACTATGATGTATATATAAAATTCACTCCAACCAACAGGTTGGCAGCACAGTTTTAGGGGGTGACACCAAAAATTGGCCAATTTCGAGATCGGATGGCCCACTTATAGATCGATTTCTGATTTACCCTATTTGTGGAGGGTGATTGGAGGGCTGAAATTCAACGTGTACGGTTAAAATATGCCCAAACGCTCATATATAGGATTTTGCATCTTAATGATTGCTAGAAACTAGCGCACTTGAAAACGACATGTTAACTTAAGTTTAACTAATGACATTTCTTTAATTTTTACAAATCTCCAGGTTTAGCAAAATCCAACTCTTCTACATTGTTAATGAGTTCATTTTAAGCAACTTTAATAAAGGGTACACCATCTGATCTCCTACGGATGTCCTGTTATTCGAATTTCAATATTAACGGTCGATATTTAATAAAAAAATAGAAATAAATTTCAGAAAAATTTTAAGATAACTACGGTAAATCCAGGGCGCTACAACTCCCCCCCCCCCCCCCCCCCCCCCCCCCCCCCCCCCCCCCCCCCCCCCTCTTAAAATTAAACTTTGTCGTCGAAGTTACCTGAATGTACGGCGAAAATGTGTGGATAAGCTTTCTTCATTTCTTCTTCGTTCTCCCAAGTTGCTTCATCTTCTCCGTGAAACGACCATACAACTTTTACTAGTGGAATGACTTTTCTTCGCAGTACGCGCTCTTTTCGATCCACGATACGCAATGGTTCTTCAATGTATGACCCATCACTATGTACTTCGATCTTTTCCTATTCGATCACGTGAGCGTCATCTCTGTTGTACTTTCTTAACATCTATACGTGAAAAATGTTATGGACGTTTTCTAGATGCAAGGGCAAGGCCAGATGATAGGCTACTTCACTAACTCGTTGGAGAATCTGGAATGGTCCGATGAAACGCGGAGCTAACTTTCCCTTCTGTCCGAACCTTAACATTCCTTTCATAGGCAATATCTTTAAAAATGCATGATCCCCTTCTTGGAACTCCAGATCCCGTCGTCAATTATTTGCGTAACTATTTTGCTTGCTTTGAACTACTTTTAGGCGCTTTCAAATGATGTCAATCTTTTCTGAGGTAATTTGAACAATTTTTGGCCCAATCGAACTTCGATCTCCTACTTTGGCCCAACATTGAGGCGTGCGACAAGGGCGGCCATACAGTGCTTAAAATGGTGCCATACCTATACTTGCTTGAAAGCTATTGTTATAGGCAAACTCTGCCAAAGGTAGGTAATCTTCCCAACTTCCCTTAAAGTCCAACACACATGCTCGCAACATATCTTCCAGGATCTAGTTCATACGTTCTGTCTGACCATCCATTTGTGGGTGGTAGGCTGTACTATACTTGAGCGACGTTCCCATAGCTTGTTGCATCTTTGACTATAATGTTGACGTATAACGTGAATCTCTATCTGATATAATCGATACCGGTACCCCATGTAAACGTACAACTTCTTTCACATACAACTCCGTCAATTCTGATACCTTTGCCGATACTCAGGTCACGACAAAGTGAGCTGATTTGGTGAGGCGATCTACTATCACCCAAATGGTGTCTTGATTCTTTCTTAACTTGGGTAAATCCGTTATAAAGTCATAGTAATGTGTTCCCACTTCCACGTAGGAATCTCCAGTTGTTTCAACAATCCTCCTGGCTTTTTGTGCTCGGCCTTTACCTGTTGACACATGAGGCACTTAGATACGTATTACGCAATCTCTTGCTTTATGTTGTTCCACCAGTACTGCCTGTTCGCTTCCCCAAGTGTAGGGTTGCGATGTAGTAATAATCTCGGTAAGACCGAGGTCGATCCACAGGGAAGGAAGTAAACAATTCCAATTATCCTAATAACTAGAATCAAAGAGGTTTGTGAAATTGATTTTTAACATAAAATAGAAAATCTAATAATGAAAAGATAACTAGAGCATCAAGGATCCACTTATAGCTCTTCTTAGATGCATAATTCGCTATGGTTTCTTACTTTCTCAACTAGAATCGACATTCCTGTCTATCTAGTCGGATGATAGAGCTGTTAAACCAAACAGTCTGTCATATGTAAGTTCTATGCATAGGATTCACTCAATGAAGGCTGAGCTGAGCATGCTCAATTGCATAGGTCATTCCCCTTTCCAAAAGGTCCAGTTCACAATCATAACCATCCTCAAGTCCTCTCACAAGACAAGGCTAGATCAGGACTTGAACTGGATTCAAATCACATACACAGTCCATACATATTCCAGAAAAACAGAAAAATAGAACTTTGGTAGGAAGTCCCTTCATGAAGAGCTTAGTACTAGAGCGCACTCCGATTCCTCAGATCATACAGGTCTAGACCATTGCAAACGAATTAAGGGGCTAAGTAATTCATCCAAACATCCGTGAGTCATCACAAGACTAAGAAAAATTACTTAAAAACTTGTATAAACTTCAAACCTTAGTTCATAATCATGAAAACCAATCTTAAAACCAATAAAACGAATTAAACAATCTAAGAAAACTATAAGGTTCACCTCTTAGCTCTAGCTAAGAGATTAGCTAATAAAAAGCATATTAAAAAACTAGAACTAGAACTAAGAAAAGGAAGAAAAACTAGCTGGAGGAGGCTAGGAAGCCTCCTATGACTTGAACTCCTTGCTCCCCACGTCCTTGGTTGCCCTGGAATAGAAGAGAGCACCTCCTTTATAGTGCAGCAATAGTACAGCAACATAGCAGAATTTGTTTCGCTTGGTACGGCTTAACCAATGGTCGGATTGCCTTCAAATTTGATTTGTAGCTTCCTTGTAATGTGATCTTCATAATAGATGATTTAGATTTCCAATATTGTCCTCTGAATGGGCCCACCAATCACATCACCGACCGCCTCTCAAAATCGCGCACTTCGGGTACCTTCAGAACCAGTCATCTTGCTTTCAACGCTTCGGAGTGTACAGAGGTCGGATTGATCTCAAATTTTGAACATGAGTAGAAAACTTCCTCCTCTACATGATAGACGGATTAGATTGTCCAAAATGATCTCAGAATGTGGTCCGAAAATTAGAACAATTAGGGCTTTTATAAACTCTGCGCAGTTGGAGCTTTCTGGATGGTCCATCTTTCTTCAACCGGTACGATCAAACCACACACCCTTTTGATCTGAAACTTTTGTGGTTATTCATATATGGATGTGGTCTAAAAGATGGTCAAAGTAGATTCTTCATATCATCAATGATGGGCCACCTGGACCGGCCCAGAGTGGAACAGCGAAATCTGGAACTTTCTGGACAGTTCGTATTGTTTTGGCCACCACGATCAATCCGTAGCTCCGATCGACACGAAACCACTTGGGTTAGTTCGGCGTCGAGCTCCTCTTCGACATGGATGTGTTGGATTTTTAAATATCATCAAGATTGGCCTAGAAAACTGGTCTGAAAAACCAGGTGCGGGAATACATTGCTGTTTTAGAAACTGGAATCTGAAACTTGCATGGCCGACCGGTCACGACCGGTCAGGCCCTCTTTGGCATTACTCCAGCAAGCATGGCCGACCGGTCAAGACCGGTCGGGCTTCCTTGGCCGACCGGTCAAGACCGGTCGGTCTCTGTTTCTTCTTGTTTTCTTCCTTTCTTTCTTCTATTTTCTTCTTTCTTTGCTTCTTTCTTTGCTTCCTTCTTCCTTCAGCCCTCCTTGGGTCTTCATCCAAGGTTCTAAATCAGCTCTTTTGGTCATCAATTGGGCAAAGTAACTCTCATTCCTACAACCACAAAACATGTATTTGATTAGTCTTTAAATTATGAAAACCATGCATAATGAGTGATGAATTGGGGTTAAAATATGCACAATTAATAGCTCAACACACCCCCCAACCAGCATTTTGCTAGTCCCGAGCAAAACATGCGTGAAACAAGTTTCATTCTCCAAATCCAACTCTCCTCTAGAAACTATTCTTCTATACATTCCAAGACACACAAGCATGAAAATCAGAGAAATTAGGTGATAGAAGTTGAAACCTTAAACTCTTAGAACATAATAAGTATTTATATGAAATTCCCACTGATTGATTGATAAATAGAAGAACTTGAACAAATTCACCCTAGTGTGCATAGTGAAAGTTCATCTCATGAGTTTCTGGGCTCATCTTCATCATAGATCAACTAAACTATGGATTTCAAGGTGCACAGAGCAACAACAAGCCTATGACAGGAATTTGTCTTACCGTCCTTCCGACGACTTTCACATTACGTCCCATTTCCGGCTTTGGTTACGGGTAGACCATCCCCCGGTTGGTAGTAGGTAGCCCTAATCGGAATTTTCCACCATTTTTCCATCATTCCCAATTTCATCCTTCCTTTTCCTTTTTCTTTTTAAATTAGATAGGATTTTTAGAAATCCATATCTTTCGTTATTTTCCCATGGACAAGGATGGACAAAGTACCCCCGGCTTGGTTTCTCAACACCTTAAATCAAAGTATAGTTAATCCACAAATCACATAATCCTTTCAACCCATGAAAATCGTGTAATGTGAACTAGGTGTAAAAGTGTTCAAATTTTCTATCACTCACATAAATAGGGGAATTCACATATAAAACCATTATATTAAAAGAAATTCAAAGCTTGCAACATCACTCACTTCGTATCTCCTCTTCTTATACTCGTATCATCTTGAATGCATAGAAACAATGTTTTCCAAAAGAGTTTTGATTTTTAGAAAAATCGAAAATTTTCTACATAATTGCTCGAAATGTCACAAAAGCTAGTAGATTCATCTAAGGAATCTCACCCCCCAACCAAAATCTTACATTGTCCTCAATGTAATAAGATATGCAATATGCATGACATGAGAGCAATGACACAAAACAAAGGAGAGTGAGAACGAGAGTACCTGAGGTAGCAAGTTGATCAATTCTAGCATCTTCCATTGTCTCAATGAGACTTATTCAATCCTAAATGCAGAAAGAAATCCTAACCTACCTACCTACCTTTGATTAGTCTGATCGACTACATGATCAAATTTGAGCAGGATCTTCATGAATTTCAATAGGTTTCTCATGAGGACCATCCAAAGTCCTGCTCGAATGTATACATGTGTGCGTTTCTTCATGAAAGTCCAATCATAGTATGCACCACACGCATGTAAGGAGGAGATAAGAGCAGCAAAAAGATATCTCCTCAAGTTCTGAATTGGGTTGTAATTGATTAAAAACGGGTCCTCCCAATCAGAATTTTCAATGGGTTGAAGAACCCATGATGGTGGAGAGACATTTATTAAGTATTTTTCAGTTTGGATTGTCTCCTCCACAAATTCAGATTTGCATGGTGCTTCCACAAACCATGGTAAAGAGTGTAAATCAGTGGAATGGTGTTCTTCAGGCACCGACACCATGTCTAACAAACTATCCAACTCCTTAATCATCTCATCATCCAGATCATAGGGGTGGGTCATGCATTCCTTTAGGAAATCGAGAGAGTCGAATGAAGGGTCCTCGTTCTCCCTAAGTGATTGAGGAAATTCTGTTTCAAGGGTAAGGAATTCCTCCTCTATAGAGGGGAGGTCTTCCAAAGAAAAATTTTCAGATTTAGTGGTAAGCACATCATCTAGCATTGGTTGATCTTTTGAAATTTCAGATTGTGCCACCCCATCATCCAAAGAAGCAGAATTTTCAACCCAAGGGAGTTCTTCCACAATAGAATCCGGCATGTGTTGTTGGTGGAAGGACTTAAAAATATCGACTTCGGCCATCTCTCTAGCAAGAATATCTTTCGGTGATTCAAAAACATTCGGCCCTTTGGAAGAACAAATCATGGACTCACAATCATCCTTCAAACCCTCATTGTAGGCAATCAAACTATCACTTTCAGATTTTGTAGATTCCTCGGGTTCGTCAACCGTCCTTGAAATCTCTTCATCATTCAAATCGGAATAGCTAAAAGAGATAGTTGATTTACCATAATCGATGGTAATGGTGGGATCACTGAGATCAATACCCTCTAGAAGTTTAGTCATTAAATCTAGAGAAGGTTGGGTTTGGATAACCTCATCCTCCTCATTGTTGGGGATTGATTCGGTGTTCCCAATGTTGGGTTCAATATTTTGAGATGGCGAGAGGTTTTGTATGCATTGCTTAGTTGTTTCCATAAACTCTTGCAGCACATCCTCAAGAGTTCGCGTCGGTTGCGGCTCATGAGAAAGAAACTCTTGAGGATAGTTGTTGGCATCCATGGTTGGCTCATCTTCCAAGTTGAAATTTTGATGCTCCCACCAATTTGGATTATGCATGTCATATGTTGGGCTTTTAGATGGTTGTTGATATGTGTAGCCATACAAGTGATCATACATTGTCCTAACCGGTGGAACATTATTCATCTCTTTCCGATACTCTCCCATTGCCTTACGTTGTGCCTCAATATGTGTATTGTTTTCATTAATGTAATCACGCATCGTCTTACGTGGGGAAGTATTAGAAGTAGATTGAGTCTTAGAAAAATACTTATGCTTATAATGGTTCCAATCATAAAGAGTTTCAATTTCATGGTCTGTTATTTCATCTTCCAAAAGGTATGCATAAGCACCACACTTCCAATCAGCCATAATGAGATTTTAAAGAGTTGGAACTACCCTAATCTAGAAAAAAGAACAAAAAGAAGGGAGATGGAGAGATGTTACCCAATAGAGCGAGATATATGTCAGCAACAATGTCCTACAAAATCCAACAAAAAATTGTTAGTAATCTAGAAAAAAAAATCAGAAAATCTTCTTCTATAAAAACTGAAAATCCTACCTAACTAAGACTACTCTATAGTTACTAGAACAATTATAACCGTTTAACCTCTTCCCCGGCAGCGGCGCCAAAAACTTGTTCGCTTCCCCAAGTGTAGGGTTGCGATGTAGTAATAATCTCGGTAAGACTGAGGTCGATCCACAGGGAAGGAAGTAACCAATTCCAATTATCCTAATAACTAGAATCAAAGAGGTTTGTGAAATTGATTTTTAACATAAAATAGAAAATCTAATAATGAAAAGATAACTAGAGCATCAAGGATCCACTTATAGCTCTTCTTAGATGCATAATTCGCTATGGTTTCTTACTTTCTCAACTAGAATCGACATTCCTGTCTATCTAGTCGGATGATAGAGCTGTTAAACCAAACAGTCTATCATATGTAAGTTCTATGCATAGGATTCACTCAATGAAGGCTGAGCTGAGCATGCTCAATTGCATAGGTCATTCCCCTTTCCAAAAGGTCCAGTTCACAATCATAACCATCCTCAAGTCCTCTCACAAGACAAGGCTAGATCAGGACTTGAACTGGATTCAAATCACATACACAGTCCATACATATTCCAGAAAAACAGAAAAATAGAACTTTGGTAGGAAGTCCCTTCATGAAGAGCTTAGTACTAGAGCGCACTCCGATTCCTCATATCATACAGGTCTAGACCGTTGCAAACGAATTAAGAGGCTAAGTAATTCATCCAAACATCCGTGAGTCATCACAAGACTAAGAAAAATTACTTAAAAACTTGTATAAACTTCAAACCTTAGTTCATAATCATGAAAACCAATCTTAAAACCAATAAAACGAATTAAACAATCTAAGAAAACTATAAGGTTCACCTCTTAGCTCTAGCTAAGAGATTAGCTAATAAAAGCATATTAAAAAACTAGAACTAGAACTAAGAAAAGGAAGAAAAACTAGCTGGAGGAGGCTAGGAAGCCTCCTATGACTTGAACTCCTTGCTCCCCACGTCCTTGGTTGCCCTGGAATAGAAGAGAGCACCTCCTTTTATAGTGCAGCAATAGTACAGCAACATAGCAGAATTTGTTTCGCTTGGTACGGCTTAACCAATGGTCGGATTGCCTTCAAATTTGATTTGTAGCTTCCTTGTAATGTGATCTTCATCATAGATGATTTAGATTTCCAATATTGTCCTCTGAATGGGCCCACCAATCACATCACCGACCGCCTCTCAAAATCGCGCACTTCGGGTACCTTCAGAACCAGTCATCTTGCTTTCAACGCTCCGGAGTGTACAGAGGTCGGATTGATCTCAAATTTTGAACATGAGTAGAAAACTTCCTCCTCTACATGATAGATGGATTAGGTTGTCCAAAACGATCTCAGAATGTGGTCCGAAAATTAGAACAATTAGGGCTTTTATAAACTCTGCGCAGTTGGAGCTTTCTGGATGGTCCATCTTTCTTCAACCGGTACGATCAAACCACACACCCTTTTGATCTGAAACTTTTGTGGTTATTCATATATGGATGTGTTCTAAAAGATGGTCAAAGTAGATTCTTCATATCATCAATGATGGGCCACCTGGACCGGCCCAGAGTGGAACAGCGAAATCTGGAACTTTCTGGACAGTTCGTATTGTTTTGGCCACCACGATCAATCCGTAGCTCCGATCGACACGAAACCACTTGGGTTAGTTCGGCGTCGAGCTCCTCTTCGACATGGATGTGTTGAATTTTTAAATCTCATCAAGATCGGCCTAGAAAACTGGTCCGAAAAACCAGGTGCGGGAATACATTGCTGTTTTAGAAACTGGAATCTGAAACTTGCATGGCCGACCGGTCACGACCGGTCGGACAGGGCTGGCCGACCGGTCACGACCGGTCAGGCCCTCTTTGGCATTACTCCAGCAAGCATGGCCGACCGGTCAAGACCGGTCGGTCTCTGTTTCTTCTTGTTTTCTTCCTTTCTTTCTTCTATTTGCTTCTTTCTTTGCTTCCTTCTTCCTTCAGCCCTCCTTGGGTCTTCATCCAAGGTTCTAAATCAGCTCTTTTGGTCATCAATTGGGCAAAGTAACTCTCATTCCTACAACCACAAAACATGTATTTGATTAGTCTTTAAATTATGAAAACCATGCATAATGAGTGATGAATTGGGGTTAAAATATGCACAATTAATTGCTCAACACTGCCTCTTCATGTCCCGATACATCTTCGTGCTCCCTGGGTGAATCGTTAACTTCGAGCGATGTACTTCGTCCATCACTTCCTTCTTTAAACTTAGTTTATTTGGCACACATAGACGGTCGTGAAAACGTATGCCCCCATCTGATCTAATTTGCTGTTGAGCTCTTAATTGTGCATATTCTAACCCCAATTCATCACTCATTGTGCGAGGTTTGCATGATTCAAAGGCTAATTAAATGCATGTTTTGTTATTACAGGAATGAGAATGAATTCTGCTTAATTGAAGGTGAAAAAGGCCCATTTAGAACCATTGGAATGAAGACCAAGGCGCACCAAAGAAAGAAGGAAGCAAGGAGAGAAGAAATTAGAAGAAAGAAAAAGAAGAAAAAGAAGAAAGAAGACGTCCGACCGGTCTTAACCGGTCAGCCGTGTACGTTGGACTGCTGCTGGAGATGGTCCGACCGGTCTTGACCAGTAGACCAAGGATGCTCAACACGCTGGATTGTTTTCCTATTGAGTCCGACCGGTCGTGACCGGTCGGCCAGCCCAGTCCGACCGGTCCAGACCGGTCGGCCATATGAAGTAAAATAGAAATTGCTATTTTTAGTCCGAAAACCTCTGCGCACTGCGTAACTCCTACGCAGATTCTCGATCCTTCTGAAGTTGCGGAGCCTCCCTACTATAAAAGGACACCTAGGGATTGTTCCTAGGGTATCTTAGGAGGGTTTAAGCAAGCTTGGAGGCGACGGAAGTGGATTTCGGAGTTCCACAACTCCTTCTAGTTTGTTTTGCTGTTTTTATGAGTTTTTTTGTTGTTTCATGTTTCCTTGGATCATGAGCAGCTAAACCTCTTAGCTAGGGCTAAGAGGTGAAGCTTGTAGTGGATCCAAGAAGTTTCAATTCGTATTCAGTTGGTTTTAAGTTTGGAATTCAAGTTTATGAACTATGGTTTGAAGTTTATACAAGCTTTAAGTAGTTTTTCTTAGTCTTATGATGACTCATGGATGTTTGGGAGAATTACTTAAATTCTTAATTGGTTTGCATCAGTCTAGACCTGTATGATCCGAGGAATTGGAGTGCGCTCTAGTACTATGATCCTCATGCGGGGACTTCCTACCAAAGTTCTACTTTTCTAAATTTCTGTAATGTGTATGGACTATGCATGTGATTTGAATCAAGTTCAAATCCTGATCTAGCCTTGTCTTGTGACAGGACTTGAGGATGGTTATGATTGTGAACTGAACCTTTTGGAATGGGGACTGATCTATGCAATTGAGCATGCTCAGCTCAGCCTACATTGAGTGAATCTTATGCATTGAACTTACATATGACAGATTGTTTGGTTTAACAGCTTGATCATCCAACTAGATAGATCTTAATATCGATTCTAGTTGAGAAAGTGAGAAACCACAACGGATTGAACATCAAGGATTGCTACAAGTGGATCCTTGAACCCCTAGTGCCTTTTTATAATTACTTACCATCAATTTAATTCGATTTTGTTACTCAAATCAAATCCATACAAAATCTGGTTGTTAGCTTTCAATAGACACTCTTGGATGTGTTTGTGAAATCCTACATAAGTCCCTGTGGATTGACCTCGGTCTTACCGAGATTATTACTACATCGCAACCTTACACTTGGGGAAGAGAACATTTGCCAATCTACATTTTTTTCATTGGCCATAAATTTTGTCATTATTTCCTGTAGTTCGTCGTCTTGGTTCTGAGCATTAATGATTTTACGCATCAAGGTCGGTTCTACTATAATATTATTCACTTTCACTACTTGGCTCCCAATGTTTAATTTTACATCAAAATCCTTTATAAAATTTAACATTTCCCACTTCTTGAGGATGCAAGACATTGTTGTCTCATGTACCTTCTTCCTACTAAGGGCATCAGCCACTGCATTAGCTTTCCCAGGGTTGTAGCACAACTCTATCTGAAAATGCTTAAGTGTCTCCATCCACCTTCGTTGACGCATATTTAGATTTTTCTGCTGAAATTAGTACTTCAGGCTCTTGTGGTCGATCTTTAACTTGAATTGTTCCCCATACAAATAATGTCTCCAAATCTTCAAGGCAAATATCATGGCTACTAATTCTAGGTCGTGTGTGGGATAGCTCTGCTCGCGTGGTCTCAATTGGCGAGAGGCATAAGCTATTATTTTATATGCCTGCATCAATACACAACCCAGGCCTGCTTGTGAGGCATCGGTATGGACCACAAATTCTACTCCTTCAGGAAATACTAGAACTGGGGCTGTTGTTAACAATTCTTTCAGCCTTTGGAAAGCTTCTTCTGCCTTCATGCTTCAGAAAAAGTGAGTATTCTTCCTAGTTAACTCGGTCAAGGGGCGAGCGATCTTTGAGAATTCTTTGATGAAACGACGATAGTATCCTACGAGCCCTAGGAAACTTCACACTTCGGTGACTGAGGTAGGTTGGATCCATTGGCGGACCGCTTCAACTTTGGACTGGTCGACTGTTATCCCATCGCGAGTGACTACATGACCAAGGAACTTCACTTCTTCCCAGAAATCACATTTCTTTAACTTAACATACAATTGGTTGTCCTTCAGTGTCTGCAGAGCTATTTTTAGATGCTCGGCGTGCTCTTCCTTACTCTTCGAGTATATGAGGATATCATCGATGAAAACAATAACGAATTTATCTAGGTAGGGCTTAAATACACGGTTCATTAGGTCCATGAATACTGCTGGGGCGTTTGTCAGTCCGAAGGGCATGACAACAAACTCATAATGTCCATACCTCGTTCTGAATGCCGTTTTGGAAATATCTGCATCTCTCACTCTTAGCTGATGGTACCCGAACCTTAAATCAATCTTTGAAAAGAACTGGGCTCCTCTCAACTGGTCGAAAAGATCATCTATGCGCGGAAGAGGATACTTGTTCTTAATAGTGGCTTGGTTCAACTTTCTATAATCAATACACAAGCGAAGCGAACCATCCTTTTTCCGTACAAAGAGGACAGGAGTGGCCCAGGGAGATACGCTGGGGCGAATAAATCCTTGCTCTAGGAGTTCTTCTAACTATTTCTTCAATTCTTGCATCTCTACAGGAGTCATATGGTATACTGCCAATGCTATAGGTGTTATACCGGGCACGAGATCAATGCGAAATCTACTTCATGCTTCGGGGGTAGACCAGGAATATCTTGGAATACTTTAGGGAATTCAGCTACATGGGGATTTGATCGACAGATAGCTCAACCGATTCTCCGACGCACATCAAGCGTTCGATTACTTCCTTCATTTTCTTACCTTGGAACACTACCAGGTCGTGGCTCGGGAGAGACAGTGATATGGTCTTGGCATGACAATCCAAGTTCACCCGGTGCTTAGAGAGCCAGTCCATTCCCAAGATCACGTTGAAGTTCTTCATGTTCAATACAAGTAGATTTGCTTCGTATTTGACTCCGTCAATAGTTAAAGGACACCTTCGACATTCCTTTCTTAGTTCTACAATTCGACTGAGAGGTGTTGCTATGACCACAGATTCACCTAAGCGTTCTACCTTTAAGTCTAATCAAGCTACGACTGATGCAACAATAAAAGAAATGGAGGCAACCGCTATCAAATAAGACAACTACTGGATCATTACCGATAAAGATAGTACCTTCGATGCCGTGGGGGTCTTCTTCCACATTATCTGGTGGAGCCATAGCGTAGAGACGTCCTTGTTGCTTTTGGTTTGGATTTGATGCTTCTCTCTTCTGCATTTGAGGATGGGCTGCTGCAGGTGGTCTGGGTGCTTGATTCTGCTATTGTGGTTGACTCCACTTAGGCTGGGAGGCATTCTTCTCATCTACAGCCTTCTTGAAACAATTGATGGCCTTGTGTCCTAGGTTTCCGCAGTAGTGACAGCTGAATGGGTCCCGATTTTGTTGCTGATTGGTTTGGTGCAAGTCTTGGTCACTTGTTAGGAATAGAAGGTGGGTTTGGTACTGCTCTGCTTTTCTGGCCTACTTGCCTTGTTTGATTTCATTGCTGGATATAGCGTTCAATGTCTTTCTCAGCGATCATTGCTCGATCTATGATTTCTTCATAAGTACGCAACTTTAATATGCTAACCTTCGACCAAATACTAGGCCTCAAGCCTTCCTAGAACTTGTGGATCTTGTAGTCCAGGTCTTCTACTGCTGAGGGTAGGTAACTTGACAATTCAGTGAATTTTCTTCATATTGGGCTACGGTGAGGTTACCCTGCTCTAGTTTCAGGAATTCAGACATCTTCTCTTTCTATATGCTTCAGGGAAAAACTTATCATAGAACTTGGCATGGAAGTGTCTCACGTCCACTGGAATCCTTCTGAGACTTCTTTTTGCTGCCTACCACCAAACATAGGCCACCCCCTCTAATAAGTATGCAGCTAGGGTCACTCGGTGTTGCATGGGGCAAGCTAGGGTGTCCAGTGCCTTAGCCACTTGCTTAAGCTAATAATCCACCTTGGTAGGATCAGGGTTTCCATGGAACTTCTCAGGATGTAGTTTCAGGAATTTCTCAATCAGGATAGTTTCTTCAGGAAGCATGAACCAACGTTGATTCGACGAATTAGCTTGTCTAGGTGATAGGGGTACTTGAAATGTTTCAGGTTGATTTTGGGGTGTTGGTGTGGTTGTCTGAATTTCCACTGGAGGCGGATGTGCAGTTTGAGTAGAGGTTGGAATCAGAGTTTGGCCAGGGGTCACGATCGTTATTAGTTGTTCAAGGGTGGCCTGGTGTCAGGTTTGTTGCTCATGTTGTTGGGCCTGTTGTTGCTGAATGATACCCGTGAGACGATCGAGTGTGCCTAACATGGCTTCTCAAGGTTGTAGAGCATTGAAGTTTCCTCCCACTGAAGTCATTGGTGGATTTGTATTAGGACTCGCAGTGTTAGCCATGGGTGGTGACTCAGGTTAGTGTGAGGTCGCGGAAACGTTTCTCGAAGATTTCCTCTTAGGGTTCATCAAGCTGAAAATAAGCTTTCTATAGGTTAGAGGGTGCTTTTAAGGTGAAAAACTAATGAACTCAAATCAAAAAGTTAGAGTTAGAGGTTCACCTAGCTCGTAGTTAGGGAATCTGATACCCAGGACCTGATCGCGCTCTCAGATTTTTTTTTCTCTAAAACCAGAAGTCTTTTTCTTCTGAACTTTGGAGGGTAGATAGATGATTTAGGTGGGGAATACCTCAAATTTTTCTCAGAATAAAAATCTCATGATAAAGTCTAGTTCTGACCCCCACAAGTCTGAAAAATGTAACAAATCAGCCCACTTTTACACAAAATATGTGCTATTGTCAGAATTTTATTGATTTAATTACATATCGGATTAATCTGAAATTTTATAAGGATACTGGGAACGGAGTTAGAAGTCTCTAAAAAAATTTATAAAATTTTATGAAATCTGAAATACGTTTTCCAATGTTGGAATTACAGATTGGTCTAGAAATCTGCCCTAATTGAAATAATTAGAAATAAAATAACTACTCCTAATTATTTATGGAGAAAATTCACAAGATTCAATGAATCACTAATTTAAATATGGGGAATAGATAAGAGCCCCAAATATTTTTTAAAAAAATAAAAATTTTCTTTCAAAATCCTAAAATGTTGAGATTTCTAGGTTCCCCACGACTACCCTAGTAAATTTCAAAGAACTTAAGTATGGGTCGCTAAATTCATAACATTACATACAATTAATAGGATTGAATCTAAATGATTTGTCTCTAGTCTTTGGGGACCTAAGCCCTAAGATGAGTAATTATAATATGGATTTAGGCTTCTCGCCCAGAGGTCCCATTTTGGTCTGATACCAACTTGTAACACCCCAAGATTTCGGCTCCCGTGTACATCACGTCGGCCGACTCTCAAGTTTATTTGGAATGTGTGAGGGTTATACCCCTTACATAATTTTCACACAAACATGCCACATTTCATACTATTTGAAAAACCATGAATAAGACAGTGGAACCAAACTTATATATTATTTCATTAACTAAACTAAATCATCAAACCATGCAACCGTCATTCAATCAATCACCATGTTCATAACGACGTCCTCCCATTAGGACTTATTACAATTCAAATACTTAATAAATGCTAAAACTATGAATGACTATGCGGTCTTGTCTTCCACCATCTGCTCCCACGAGCCATCATAATCGTCTCCTTGAGGCTCGGGCTCCTAAGGATCGTTACCCTACATGTTCTAAATTATTTCCACAAAAACACCGTCAAAAGTGGCATAGTGAAGAACTACTTTAAGGTTAGAATAATAATCGCATAAAAAATCATAACAAAACATCCATTACTCTTACTTAATACAATGCATGATAATGCATGACCCAGCGTAGGAATCCCTAGACATGACACTAGGGGTTTTGGGACACGCAAGCCATAGTTTTGCCTGACCACGTGAGAAACGGGATGCTCATAGCCCAAATCTACACTTGACAGTGTATGGGAGAGTAGTCGGACGCTCTAGCCTATCTCTCAATTCCATACACCCACATGGAGCCACATGCATGCATGAGTTCACCATTCTTTATTATTATTACCAATTACACCAAGCCACTTAACGTCTAACCAACCTTTGGTACCGCCACATCCTTCCTCATGGTTCATCACTCATGAAAACAGTCGTACCGACGCATCACATCCCAGGATGGCGGCCCGTACTACTAAGGTTCATAAAACCATGCTCAACTATAGTCTTATGGAGATCCTTAACAACTTGAGGATAATAATAATAATAGTAATATAATAATATAATAAGAATAGTAATAAATGGATTTAACAACCACTTAATCGGGCGATGTTAATACCACCACCACCACAGATCAGGGTGGCCACTTAATCGGACAAGCTAAAAGCACCGTCTCAGGTTAGGGCAACCTCTTAACCAGGTGTTCCGATATTCATCACCATAGATCAAGGTCCATCCACATATATAAAAGAAATATAACATAATAAGAATCTTCATTAGACAATCACAAACTATTTTTATACAGTATGGAAGGAGAAAGGTGGTCCCTTTAAAGATGGTTACACAAATCTCATATGTACAACAACATTCTATTCCTTACTGGTTCTCTGAGTCCAGTGAATGTCCTCATCACCATGAGATGAAACAAGTATCTAAAAGCATTCATATATAGCTAACTAAAGAGAGAACAAAGAAGAACATGTAAATAAAAGCACATAAGAATTATCAACTTTCAAAACATAAGATTATCAACTTAATTTAAAGGAGTTCTTACCTATGATCTTCGGCTTATTAGAGATATAAGATGATGAAATAATAGCAAGATGATACTCTTCTCTCTCTCTCTCTCTCAAATTCGTGGTGGGGGTCACTTCTGGTTAAGAGAGGCCCTATATATAGAGGTAGGGTCAGAATTAGGGTTTTAGAGAAGCTACACCATCTTCGGATGAACGGTTGCGGTTTAAAAGTAAGAAATACATCATCTTTCGATCCGTTTTGAAAAGTGTACACAACATGGTTTGAGGAGAGATTTCACATGTTTGTTAAGTCAAGTATGTGCTACAAAATGGTCGTGATGGATTTTGGAATGAGGCCCACTAAGTGACGAACGGTCCACGAGAAGAAAATAGGAAATAATGAGTTTAGAATTAGAAACTTTTGAACGGGCGATTTATCTGACAATCGGACACCTAGGGTGGGTTTAAATGGGTCCAATGAGGCAGGTAGGGTCCATAAACTGAGGGTCTATAGCCATTTGATAGGGTTTTTAGCGCAAGAGGAGATTCTAGAGAATTCCTACACAAGGTGGCAAGAGACTTCCGTTTTTGAGGTGATTCTCCCCGTTGATTAGCTAGAAAGGATCCTTAGGATCCTTTAGAAACTTTTCTAAGTTCTCATGTGAAGAGGTTTTCCGGATTGGAAGATCTAAGTTTCCAACGGTTGGAACGGAAGAGGAGATTGGGTTGGATTCATGATGGAATGAGATTAAATTTGGTAGGAGGGTGTTTTGGAGGGTAAGGAAGAAGATGGACAGTTCAAATCTTCAAAACAACCCTCCAAAAAGGACAGCTTGGATGGCCAACAGCGGCAGCGGATGTACAACTTATGCGCTGTATAAAGACTCCGCCGGGCCTGATGCGGGCCGGTCGCGGGCCTGTCGGCCGGTCAGTGGGTTTGGCCATGGTGGGTCCCACTATTATGTATATATAAAATCCACTTCGATCAACAGGTTGGCAGTGCAGTTTTAGGGGGTGACACCAAAAATTGACCAGTTTCAAGATCGGATGGCCCACTTATAGACCGATTTCTGATTTACCTATTTGTGGGGTGATTGGAGGTCTGAAATTTGACGTGTAAGGTTAAAATATGCCCAAGCGCTCATTTCTAGGGTTTTGCGTCTTAATGATTGCTAGAAACTAGCGTACTTGAAAATGGCATGTTAACTTAAGTTTAACTAATAACATTTCTATAATTTTTGCAAATCTACAGGTTTAGCAAAATCCAATTCTTCTACATTGTTAATGAGTTCATTCTAAGCAACTTTAATAAAGAGTACACCATTTGATCTCCTACGGATGTCCCATTATTCGAATTTCAATATTAACGGTTGATATTTAATAAAAAATAGAAATAAATTTCAGAAAATTTTAAGATAACTACGGTAAATTCGGGGCGTTACAATGCAACCTATGTAGACTTATGAGAATGGATCAATGAGCTGAAGTCTACACTAATAAGTGAAAGTACATCTTATGTATGGATGTGCCTATCTAGTGCCTATCATACATTCCTATCAAGCATTCATAATTAAACAATTAAACAAACAATGCTATGATAACAATGTGCTCAAACCAATCACAAACACAAGCATGTATAGTGGTTCAAATTTTGGTCTACTCCATTTTCGATTCAACTACTCAAACCCCATTGAGCACACCGGCATTCATTATCGGAGGATTTAAATGAGGTTCACCTCTTAACCGTTACATAGAAGTTGTACCGGTTCTCCTCTCAACCATAACCAGAGTTTTGGACATAAGGCTAACTCTTAACCCAAACAGAGTTTTGGATATAGGCTAACTCTCAACCCAACACACGTTCACTCCTATGTCAAAGGCAACCCTTGAAGACTAATTTAGGCCCGATAAATGTGTCAAGGAACGACAAATTTCCCTAGATGTTTAGGCCCTACAAACGTGCCAAGGATCGGCAAATGACCCTAAATCGAGTTTGACAAATAAACTCTACACTTAACTCCAACAAGGAATTGAGAGGATGGACTCTAAAAAAGACAACCTTATTTTTCGGATGAGCCCCTTGTTCAGCGCCACTTCGGCTTGCTTTTTCTCCATTCTCCCGTGCTTCAATCAGTTTCCCTTGCTCCCCTAATCATGTTGCTGCTGCTGCGTCGCCAACACCTCAGCTACATTTGATCAAATTACCTTGCTTGTGATGCCTTTGAGTTCCCTAAGGTGACAAGAGGGTAAGTTTGAGAACTTTACAACTATGGAAATGGGTTGCCTAGAGTTGCTCACCTACAAAGATCTCATCTTAGAAATTTGGATAAAGATATGGCTATCAAGAAAGATCCAAACTCTAGAGATCAAGAGAGGATGAAGATCATCTTCTTCATGAGTTTGGAATGCTCCATTCTTGTGTAAAATCACAAGAAAAATGCCTTGAAATGGTTAGGAATTGAGTTTCTAATGGTCTCCAGCAATGGTGGCTTCAATTCTCTTAAAATACCTCACATTACCCCTTAAATCGAGCCAAGCCTTTAAATAAGAAAGCCTCCAACAACTATAAAATGGCTATAAAATGGCTCTGGTCAATCGGTTGACTAACCAGTCGAATGGGGTCCTCGATCGGTCGGGCAACCGGTTGAATTAATTAGCCTGGAACAGATTGCTTGCTATCTCTTTTAGATCAGTCGCTGACTGGTCGTATTAAATGCCCAAACAGAGATTTTTCCAGTTAACTCGCTATCCATTTAAGGCCTTCTACCAACCGGTCGGAAGACTGGTCAAGGCATGAAAATTGCATTATGATAGTTGTGTTTTGCAGCAGTTCATGTAACCTCTGAGGCCATTCTTTAGATGATCTTTTGGGACACCTAGGGCCCATCTAAGATGATTAAGGGTATCCTAATGGTCACGGTCATCTAGAGGTTATGGGTTTTGTTATGGTCAAGGTTCAAGTCTCACTAATACATCTCTTTTACCTAATTCTTCTTCCTTGATGCAGTTGGTCCGTCTTAAGTCTTCGGTCTTCATCTTCTTTAAGCTTAACCGACACTAGATTCACTGACTTAAGTGATTGACAAACAAGGTTCACTAGTATGGCATAGAAAAGTGCACTAACAACATTCACATCATCCCATTTATTGAGGAAGGAGTCCATGACAAATGGTTCATCGCCCTCTAGCAAATTCAACTCATTTTCCGCTGATAGTGATGTAGATAGCCCAATGGAATCAACTTGAATTTCTTCTAAGTTTTTTTTATCTTAGTTAGTAAGTCCGAGATGACTGGAATAAAATAGAGGAGGCGCAAAAGAAATGTCTTCTTGAAGAACTGATAGCTGGTCCCATTGATCAGGATGATCAAGTATTCCAAGCAATCTTTTAAAGAGCCTGTGAGCCGTATAAGAGTCGAAAATTCTTTGGAAAACTGGTAGTTGACGAGAAGAAGAAACTCCGGAAGAAATCTTTGGAGGCATGATGAATTGTCAAAGATAAAAGGAAGACTTGAAAGAATGAAGTCTCCAAAGACAGGGCTAAAATTCTCATTTATGACTAAGTACAAGAAGCAGAGTACCCTTTTGAGTCTTTTAATCTAGTTTTGTGAAAATTTTGATTTTCTTCAAACGAGATCGAAAGGGGGCATCCGTTAAGACATAGAGAATGCTAAGGAAAAGAAGATTGACGCATTTATTGAGGTTTAGAATGAAGGAGAAAAGGAAGAAATAAAGTTTAGAAGAAAAGGAGCAGATATGATGAGGTTTGCATAAGAAAAATGATAAGGTTCATAAGAAAATGAGTAGATATGATGAGGTTGGAAGAAGAAAGTGATGGGGTTTTTGCAGAGACATGTTTTCCCCCCCCCCCCCCCCCCCCCCCCCCCCCCCCCCCCCCCCCCCCCCCCCCCCCCCCCCCCCCCCCCCCCCCCCCCCCCCCCCCCCCCCCCCCCCCCCCCCCCCCCCCCCCCCCCCCCCCCCCCCCCCCCCCCCCCCCCCAAGAGAGGTCCTCATTTGCATTCATTTGCTCTGCCAAGATTTAGAGCTTGCTCCAAGGGTTCCAGAGGTGCGAGAAGAAGACTTGTGTATCTTCTCCTCTTAAGTTGAATGCATAAATTGCAATCATCGGGAAATAAAAGAATGACGAGAGAATTGAAGAA